>LUGF01016873.1:788134-817736 GCA_001625245.1 Calycopis cecrops | reverse complement strand
AAAACGCAAAGTGGCTGGTAGCATCAACAGATGAAGAGCTGAAGACCGCGCTCTGTTCAGTATTTTTAGTCTCATGTTCACAACAGGAAAAAAGGTTGTTGATAATTTTCAAACAAATATTTGGCAAACATCGTACATATTTGTTATGAGAAAAGAAATTGCGGAAACAATTAATATGTCGTGCCAGTTAATAATTGGCTTATTGAGCTGTATCCGAAGCTCCAATTCGCATTTAATCTGCAGAGCCAGTCGGGGGGTCCCTCGCGACTAGGACGTGAATATAAAGGGACTGTACAATTTCATATCCTGATTAGATCAAAGCATTATTTCACTTGCAAATCATAGTCCAAGCCAGACATTCCTAGTTGCTTTAAAGTCATTTTTTGTAGGATTGGAGGATTCATATAGAATTCTAGCAGAACACTCATTAACAATTTGTATATTATTAAAAATTAGGACACACTTAATATATTTGTATGTTATGAGGGGATTAACTACAATATAAAATTTATTAAGATGAAATAAAAACCTCATCAAATGTATAATAAACAAACGAGCATGAAGACTTAAAAAACGACTTTAGAATTCAAGTAAATCTATTTCACTTTTAGCTTTATATTATATGTGATAATTATTATAAGATTTTATCAATCGATGTAAATAATGTACAATTTATGTTTCCAGGAATCCGATTCAATCTAGGTCATAGATTATTTTAATTTCGTCGGTGATACAGCTAAACTTTTAGTTTTATTCAACCTTTCGGAAGTGGTTACAATCTATTACAACTCTTGGAAATAAATACGGAGACTGCCTAGATAGGTGTACAAAGGTAGACAGAATCCTACCTAATTTTATTTCATGCTAATATTATAAATGCCAATGTGTGTATGTTTATTAAACTTTCACGTAAAAAGTATTCAATTAATTTTAATTTAATGAAACATTGGTTATAATTGCGATCTAAAGTAATATAAAAGTTCTACTTCTCCCAAGCAATAAAAACTAATGATTTCTTTGGAATATATTTTATTGGGATATATAAGACCACGGACACAGATTAAGTAATGTAATCTAATATGTTTAAGATTTGTGGTCGGACAAGAGTGAAACGGGAAGTATTCTTGTTTTATGTTTTATTCCCATGAGTTATAGTTATATTGTGACTAAACCACAATTCCCAGAACGGGTCACACATGGCCACCCTACATAGACGACGTTTTCCGTTGTGCGTGAGTGACTTTCACAAGCCTTTCCAAGTTTCTAGCTCATTTCCACGAGAAAAATGCATTACATCTAGCATCAGGCTTACAATTGTGTACACAATGGATGTGGAGGAATACACAATGAAAACAAGATCATATCGTCATGTTAAACATGATTAATTAAAGACACAATAGTCAATCCCAAAATATAAGCGATATCAATTTGATATTATTTCAAAAATCCAAATCATTTTAACGTATAAAACGTGCCTTCCATTAAACAATTAACTGAAATTTTCCCACCAAAATTGAATGAAAAACAAACAAGCGAAATATAGTAATAACATTTTCACGAAGCCGCGATCCTTTATATAAATAACTTATTAAATTGCAGCACTCGAAAACATCGGTATGGTGGGAACATCATTTTGTTAGCGAATGGTAATGTCAATTAATTCTAGAGGATATAAAATGTATAATTAATTAAGTGTCACAACACGATCGGGAATCTCGCTTAAACGTGGGAGATTTAATTGTTGACGTTCAAAAAGTAATTCCTGTAATTCTATTTTGAATAAAAACTTTTTTTATATAATTTTTTTTCATATAAGCTCTATGCGGATGTTTATAGACGTCGTTAGTCATTAAGACACTGCTTATTTGCCATATACAATAAAAATAAAACCTTCGATGGTTGCCGATGGTTGCTTGCTCTTTGACATACAGCGGACTCTCATCGATATTCAACAAAAGGCACTGTTCGTTGGCACTATACGAAGAAAAAAATCTTCGATATTTACTTGCTCTTTGACATTGCTACAGCTCAGCAGACTGCCATCGGACACATGCAACTTTAGACAGACGATGTGTTTTTATGTACTTTGTTATCTACAAAGATACATTGAAGGAGTAATGGCTGTGGTAATAGTACCCCAGATAAAGGCAATGTTGTTTTAATTCTGATGTTTTCGTGCATGTGTTTCGCGCATTACAGTGACAAGAGCGAGTTCAGAGCTGTTTACTAAACTTTCTTGTGCATCCGACATGTAAGAGAATTGCAGAAATTTACAAGCGTATTTCAAATGCTCAAAATGTTAATGCAAAACTTTAAACTGTTTTGAAATTTCCATTCACCTTTAGGTACTTGTTCGCGAAGCTAAGCACGATACCATATACAAATGTGGACATATTTGGAATATATATGTTTTGTTTTATAATATAACATTATTTTGAACCGTTTTAAAAACGGGATACTTAGTTTATTTGTATGTTTGTTTATATGTTCTTTAATGTCAGGGGCCAAAGGAGCATTCGGAACCATTTTATTGACTACCGACACCCGTACACATCTGCATAGAGGCTAGATAGATGCGTCCTTTCTCTCCCCCTTCCATGGGCCACCAGCTAGTAAATGAAACGCGGCAGCACAATGTCCATGTACACCGATATCGTATAAGTGGTACCTCCCCGGTCGCGCCGGCCCATTTCAGCTACATGCATGCATGCAGCGTGACCTCTTACTAAGAGTGGTGAGTTCCTCCCAAATACTCAAAATTCATATCTATAACTTTTAGTTAATTATGGGGGGTATACTTAAAAAGCATATGAAACGTGTGTTGTTATAACGAGCAAATAAGTCTCGCATAATTATAAAACTTCTGCAACACTCACAATCGCGCAATAAACTTCACATACGATTTCTTCTAACTTACTCAAGTTGAAGTTTATCAAGTTTTAACAATATATACGCTCGAAGAATTGCGTGTATTTAAATATAAAAATAACGTGTTATTCTATATTAATCACGATCAATCAAGTATGGAGATTATCGTTATTTATGATGATGACAAAGTTTCGTTTTTCTTTTTCACTTTGGTTGCATCAATCTAAAACGGCAATCGCAATGAAGTTTTTTTCTCATAGAACCTCTAAATAGATTATAGCTATCGTCATATTAGATGGTGATGATAATACAATGAAATGAGCTATCTGTATGCAATCTTTGTTCTGAGGCCCCGCGAGAGCAATAACTTAGGGTTCCGATTAGATATACAAAAAGGGTACCTCAAAGAAACGAAGACCTTTGTTTTTCTCAGAAACTCCAGTACTGAGTTCCCTTGCGTCACAGACCAAGAAAAGGGTCTTTTATATCTGCAATCCACTTTTAATTAAGGTTATCAATAAATTCTACTTATTCTATAATAAAAGAAATAAATTATAATACTTATAAACAGACAAATATACTAAATCACTAAATTATAGTAACTGACAGATTTAGTTACTGTGTTCTGCGTTTTTAGTGATCTAGTTGCTAATCCGTCCGTTGACGTAAAAATGTTGAAAATGTCAACAAACTGACAATAGTTGACTTTCGAAAACTACGTTTGTTGGTTGAATGATACTCAAACCTATTGGCTTACAATCGAACAATGTATCTGTGGAAAATAGTTTCCAGAGTTGCTCAGATTTCTTGTTGTTACGTCATAAAGCTGGGTACATACAATTTTAAACATTTTATAAATTTTATTACATTTAAATTTAAATTTCATGCACACTTTTGGCTTATTTACTTTCAACTTTCAACATTTTACGTCTAGTTAGTGTTTAGTAGTGTTTGAGCTGCGCATATGTATATCCTCTATGCGGATGTCTATGGGCGTCGGTAGTCATGAAGATGGCTCCGAGTGCTCGTTTGACCACCATAAAAACGGCTAGTATTAATAATGTTTAAACTCCACCATCTGTTTTCCACCAAATGGCTGTCAAACAATAAGACTTGAAAGACTGCACACCAACATTTTATATTTAGTGAAGAAAAACATAACGTCCGTACATCTGTCCATAACGAGTGCGCTTCCTGATCTATTTTATTATGAAAGAGTTCACGTTATTGAGGCCATTCGAGAACCGTTCATCTATTGTTAGATCGTTAGACTCGATTACTGCTAAACAGTCGATAATTTTACTGTTTCGTGCGTAAAATGCAACATGCAAGCCGTGTACTAGTTTTATTATTTCATCTAGCACACACCACCATTGGATTGCTGAGGCCGCGTCAAGTGACGAGATTAGTATTTCGACCCCAAAGGTCAAAAGGGGGACCGAGCCTCTCCTACAAATGTAAGACCACCATCAGGATACATTAGAGTCATAATAATTAATTTAACCATAATTATCATGGTCCAAAAATGATGATGATGGTGATGGTGATAAATAAACTCAATCAAACAACCGCTAACAAATATAACCGATGATATATTATTATTATACATGGGTCACCTTGGAGTGTCGTAGCAATGTAGCAAAAATAAACACCGGCTCATATTTTTTCTCATTTATTCCTTTCCCAATACTTTCGTTAACGTGATACAAGTGATAATCAAACAAGCATATACTGTTATGTAATTCATCACAAGACACGTATCTATGTTTACCGTTGTGATAAAGTTGAACTAGTGATGCGAATTCGTATTGGTCCTGGAAATGCGCAGAAAGACCATAGTACCGGTACCAATACCAAGACTGTTATTAGATAGTCCGAAGGACCAGAAACAACACCAAGACTACGCTAAGGTTGGAACCAAGGTCGAAGGAGACAAATACTAAGAATGACTCAGTCTTGATTCATTTTCATTACTCAACTGAGTCAGTTGGAGGATAAAGTTTTTATTTCATGTAAGGATCGTGACATGTTGTACCGTCTCTACTTACCTCACTAAGGAACTGGCATCAAGATAGATCACCATCTTGACAGACTACACACTCCGCATATACCAATAAGTATGATGAATTTATGTATCTAAGTATGTATGTTTGGTGTTTGTTGGCGGATTTTAAACTATGATAACGATTGTTGTTAGATTCATCTTGATAAAGCAAGGACTGGGCACCCAGATTCATATATGTTTATACGATCATTTCTATTGTACAACTTTAGTGTCTATTTTTACTCCGGTTTACGTAATATTTATGCTCGTTTCTCTATACATTACTCACTATAACTGACTAATCATCGCGGATTTATCAAGTTATGTGAAAATCACGTTTGCAAATCATGTAAAACAATATCCAAGTCTTGGTCATGGTCTTACAAAAGCTAACGTTCTTTTGTAAGTAACGTATATAACAAGACCAAAACCAATACCAAAACTAATCAATCGTTGTTCGTGGTTTCGATTTGTATATCAAGTTATATATAGCTACCGTGTTTCGATCAAGTTTCAAGGTTAGATGCGCTTCGGTCAACTGCCAATCAACTCGCTTTGTTCACACCACGTGCCTTCAACAGCCCTAGGGGATGTGTGTTGTGTATCTCACGCTCGAAGTTCCTGTCTTAATTGAGTTGGTCTACAATAGTCTCGAATCATATCGAAAATATTTGAATAGAATCTAATAATAATAATAATAATAAAACCTAATAGCAAAATTATAATAATATTAATAACGTTCATTTTCACATTTTAAAGAGACTGGACCAGACGTGTGTCATAGAGATAATACAAGATGTTTATACATACATTTATACATATGTCGTAATGATTCTATTGTCCTCCTAGCCGAATTTCGGCTACGAAAGTCATTTCTTCAGAGACGAGCCATCTGCGGACATAGTGGAAGTGTTTGTTCAGACACAAGTGCACTCTAGTCCCGCCTGGCTCCGGACTTTTATTAGAAATTGAAAAATCCACTTAAAACCTTTTGCGGGGCCGACGAGGTGTTCGAACCCGGGACTTAAAGACTATGGTAGAAGATGCTTACTACTAGACCACGAGGCAGTCAATAACGGGCCCTATTTATATATCAATACCCTATCGATGTCGAACAATAGAAGGCGTATGAATGATATTATTAAAGATATTTTGACGAATAGTAATGTTTTTGGTATAAACTATAGACGAAAAATTTATTCTGAAAATCAAACATCACAGACATGTAATTTATTAAAAAATCTGTATTATAAAATGTAAAGTAATTTAATGATAGCTTATACCTAAAGAACTATACTGTGGCTCCTCGCACGGACACGACATCATGTGTGGCAGCGAGTAACCGGTGGCCCATAGACGTGAGCAACAAAAGATAATCTAAAGGATTACTAGCCCCGTTATACTAGAAATAAATAGTAGGTGGAAAAGAAGTAACGTTGTTTTCGTTCGTTCGGTGAATTCGAAGTGTTTTAACTAAAACTTTCATGTAAGGTAAATAATAAAACAAAACAAACAGACAAGTTACACCATTCATAATTAAATAGCTGAGCCTGCGTTTTCACCTGCGTATTCTATTCTGTCCCTAGGAAACCATTAAATGGGTTCGAGATTACCATTTGTTATTCCAGGTTTTATTGCCATTAGGTATTTCATTCAAATAAACTCAGTTGTTCTTTACCCATAGTACTCACAAACTTTCCCATTTAGATTATTATTAATATTAAAGAAGACAATTCAAGAAAAACCACAAAAGAATAATCCCTTTCCCAAGAGAAACTTTGGGCACAGGCTGCTGCCTAACTTTGCTCAAGTGACTGTAGATCTCACTCCCAAATTCATCTGAGGACATAATATATATTGTCCTGAGATGAATTTGGAAGAAAAATTTAAATAAGTATAATCAAAGCTATACTAAATAATAAAAGATCACAGATTATGTAACTTGAAGAAAAAAAACGATTCATGAAAAGAAAAAAAAACCGGATTCAAGAACACGGGATTAGTAACATTTTTGTTGAACTACTCCAAAATACGATTATGGTATTTTTGTCGGTGAGTCATCAATGATGTTAGCTCGTATAAATAAGGTTGCCGCCGCAGAAATTCATACTTATCAGAGGTAATTTTTTATTTAGGTCAATCTATATTCAATTTAAAATTTTTTGGTAATACTCTTCACCAAAATTTACACATGTCAAGTAGGAAAACTTTTATAAAGTCGCTTTATTAAAATTAAATACAATATAACTTTTGGGATAACGTTGAAGAAATGTAGAGCTTCATAACCCAGTTTGGTACTGAATCATCATTGTTTTTAAACTTTAACAAAGACCTGATAAAGGTATTTGTTTTAAAACATATGAATTCAACACAATGCACTAATTGCACTGTTGCTGGTGCGCGTATTTACTTGCATTATTTTGAAAATGTAAGTTAAAGAATTGTTGTTTTTGCTTAAACAACGTAAAAATATTATTATTAAACCATCTTTTAAATGCACTTACTTCATTAAATTAAATAAGAAAATAATAAAAAAATATCCATTTTGAAAGTGTGTCAACCCTACAAGACCGGTCTGAAGACAGCGGTAGTGAGATAATGCATGCCATTCACCACATACGAAACACGCACACACATGGCACAGTTATGTCAGTGTGCGTGACGAATCCAGAATAAATCAACAATAAACATACAAACAGTTGTTCATGGCTTTGCCCCTTAACACATAAGTATAAAATATATGAAGTGATTTTATTTTCCAATCCATTACTTACAAAAACTATTAACTCATATAATTTAAACATTGAGTAAACGAATTGGGATGTCTAGATTTAGGAGCAAATCATTAATTTGATTTATTTCTTTAAGTAGTTTCTTTTCATTACTATTATGTTACCTGGTCTATTTTGTGTTTAAGAACTATCCCGAACTCTAATAACAATAACATTATCTGGAGTGAAACTACAAGATATCGTTCTCTTTTATTATTTAATATTTCATTGAAGGGCACTATTTTTTTAAATTATTGAATATTTTATTGTAAGAAGGTAAAGTGACACAAGTTTTTATTATCGTCTTTTTCGCATAAGCCTACTAATATTATAAATGCGAAAGTTTGTATATTTGTTTGTTACTCCTTCACGCAAAAATTGCTGAACCGATTTTCATGAAATTTGTCACACACATAGAGGATATAACTTGAATTAACACATAGGATAGTATTTATCCCGAATCCCATGGGATGATTTTACGTGGGAGAAACCGCAGGGAGCGTTGTAGATGAAGTAGATTCCATTAAAATCCTAGTTAAATAGGATTATTTGTTCCAATGATCTTACACAAGGGGTCACACATTTAGGCCAGTGTTATAAGGTTGATTGTTATTAAATCTCGCTTTTGCGTAGGGTCCCGGAGAATGCTTTTCTGACAATATTAATCCGTCAACCCGCATTTGGCCGTCGCTTAAGTGAACTATGACTTTATGTCTTCCAATGATCTGGGCAGATTCATTACAGACATGTCATTAATTCATCCATGTAATTATCTTGTTAAATATTGTAATTTATTACCCTACTAATATAATAAATATGAATATAAATTTGTTTGTCACATTTTCATGTCAAATCTACTCTAGCGATCAAATGAAACTTTGTACACTTATTCTTAGAGGTCTTAGAAAGGACAGGATACTTGTTATAATAAGGAAAACGACGCGCGCGAAGCCACGAATGAAAATACAATTTTGTATTACATGTATATAATAAGTGTATGTACGTGTAATGTGCATACAATCAATTTGCCTTAAAAGTTCAGTCAATTAAAAAAAATTAATTTCGCTAATATTCTCGGCATACTTAGAGATACTATAAAAGGCTTACTGAAATAGTCCACAGCATTATCATAGAAGGAATATAATAAGATAATATAAAAAATAATAAAGAAAACATAATATAAAAAAGTAATGACGACTCGGCTATTCAAGAATTAAAATATAGTTTCATTTATGAAAAGCACATCTGGCACAAAGAGCTACAGTTATTGATAGTCATAGCGAAACAAAGATCCGTCTAGACAGGCGGGCCCTTCACAATACGCTTGTTATCTTTGTGTAATGTATATTTGCAAATAATGCGTCTGGTACTACAAATCATGAATAAATATTTAAAAAAAATGGCTTTAGGAAACAGATTTGTCTTTTTCTATCAAAGAAAACATGTTAGGTAATTATTTCGACAGCAGGTTTAAATTAGGAAAAAAAAGAAAAAGAAGCATTTTAGTACCAATTCAATATATATGGCACTGCAATAGAAGAACATTATTAAGGAAACTCAATAAGTTATTGAAGGGCATTGCAATTGGCACAGGAATAGACAGTTTAGGCAACCGACCCTAATGAATTTTCTATGATGAATTGCCATGTTCTCAAAAATCTACATAAATTCCTATCTATTATATAGTGTATATATAGTGCTGAGCGTCGTAAAAGCCAATTTTGCCTTTAACGATATATTATTATAATGAAGATTTTATAATAACATCTCAAGGGATGTCGATGCTCCCGTCTGTGCGTATGTGAAAAGTCTACTTTGTTAAGAAAAGCCTAGATAATCTGTATTGGACGTACACGTCTAATATAAAATTTGATATTACGTAGAAGATACAGCCATGTAAACAATTCTTCATAGTCTACAATGAGGAACTGGAACGAAATCTAATATTGTAGAAGTCGAATTGGAAGCAAAACTTGAGTTGCATGGCAAACATGATTAAGACCCCGACTTGTCTTATCATTCTTCTCTTAAATATACTCCTCTGGAAATTTTATAAGAAGACTTTATAGATTGTCGTGTAAAAGACAGACTGGAAATTAATGCTCTATTTTTAAATTCTTTAGAAGGCCATGTTGGACGAAGTGGTTTTGACTTTGTTGTCTTACATGAAATTTGAGGTATAATTACTACACATTTCAAGATTTACTCAAACAAATATTCTTCACGATCAATGAGATTAAATATTAATATTATGAGTATTTATTAAACCATTTTTATATCATAGTCGGGCAAACGAACAATCGGGGCCAGTTGGGGTGACTACCACATACTGACTCAACTTCGCACATACTGATATGTCGCCCTCGTTGACTCCATCTCTCCATTTAACCACTGGCTACGCAAAGCGGGACGAAGCAGGATAGCGTGACATTAAGTGCCTTATCACACGCGTACGGTTCCGGCACGGTTACCGCGCCGGGTAAAGTGATAGGTAATGTATAAGCTGTTAAGACAGCTTTCACATGAAACGGCTTAACTTGTCATACATTACTAGTTTACATGACGCGGTGACCGTGCCGTAACCGTGCGCATGTGAAAAGGCACCAAGAGGTACCTCTCAAGTCGTGCCAGTCAATTTAATGCCTGTAAATTGTAATTGTTACAAAAGGTCCCGTAGGATATATCAGCTAAGATATCATTACTTCCACGAGACTAACCAGGATCGACTGTCTCCCTCTCCCATAGCACGCCATTGGCCTCGGAAATCATGCTGCATTATTGTATGCAATCCAAATTGCAGAGCAGGCTGATATATTTCTATACTCGTGTAATTTTACCAACTTGTAGTGAATGTGTGTGGCAGGATATTGGAATATTTGCGGTTTGGCACCGATACCCTTCCGCTGTGGGCGCCCCTTCTAAGAACGGATTTTGTGCAATCTATTTAAATTGGAATATATGCCAAAATACGTGCAGTAGAGTAAGAGACGTGTAGGTACTTGACGTACTACATACTATTCAATTTGTGAGTCCAGGTTTACATAAATGTATACAGAAATGTGTGTTTTTTTTAATGTATCAACGTGCAGGGTAGCGGCCGAATGACTATTTACACCTATGCCAAATCTTCAGTGTTACTCTGCTTTAATAGTAAATAATAATACCTAAGTCTAAGTAACTACTAGTGTCGTCCACATTTTGTTGTACATGTTTTTTTATAAAGGAGTAAACATTTAAACATCGATATCTGGACGACAAGCCAGCGATGCCGTTGGCCAGCACACATGTCAATTTACATTCAAACTGTTCCAATCTGTCGTCAAATTAAGTTGGCATAAGTATATTCATTTGATTCACAAGTGTGACAGTTTGTTTTCAAGAGTTTATATTCTGTACAGGGCTGTGTAAATCCTTGATCTCAAATTATATTAGTTTGAGCGATGTATCTATTATATAATATTATATATCAGTGATGCAGTTGAACAAAGTTTAGTTATTCGTACTTGCATGATCTTAATCAGGTCATACATTTATAATTCTTAATTTTTGTTACATATTTAATCTAACTTATCTTTGTAAAGAGAAAATAAAGATTTATTTATTTATATTTGAGAAATTAAATTTATTTGTCGTACATGTAAAATGATAATATAACGAGAATCATGAGAAAGTCAACATGAAATATAAAATTAATTTATTTTAAATGTGAAACATTATTACGTCTCATGAAATGTATTTCTTCATTACTGCTTTATTTCATTAGTTATTTAATAAAGAATATGGGTAGGTACAGTTGTTAAATTTTAAGTGCTATGATAACCTACCGTTGACGCAATATACAACAATAAAAAGAAGAATTTGTAAGTATATTTATTTATTAAATTTGTATTATTTAATAAGAGGTAGTGCCACGCTGCACGAATGTTGCCGAATTGTTCCGGCACGACCTGGGAGGTACCTCTCGCTTATCTGAAACATCCGTAAAGCGAAACCAGCAATGTCGCGTTTCGTGCGCTGTATAAGTAGCCGGTAACCCGTGGATGAAGGAAGAGGTAGGAGGGCAACGCATCTGTATAACCTATAGGATGTCTATGGGCGTCGCTAGTCATGAAAGTGGCTCCGATTGCTCGTTTAACCCATTATACTACAAAAAAATAGTGCATCCATTCGTCGCCTGCAATTGAATTGGAGAAAGAATTCCTCTTAATTATCTTTACTAGTGAAACTTTTTGTAAAAACTAAATATCATATGACATGTTATGACATTGTAACTAAGGTTAACAATTTATGTAGAATTTCACTTTTCACAGGCATAACACTTGCAAAAGACACAGAAACTTCATCAATAATTACGTGTGTCTTATAATATATCAATGTGTCAAATACATGGTAGTATGTGTAAAGTTTTATTTATTAAATTAAAGTACTTTATAAACATTATTATTAAAATATATTAGCGTTCTGCACTTCTCTTACACGTAACTATAAGTTTGCCAAATTTCATACTCCTTTTTGTAAAAATGTTCCTTAAGTTTTTGCTCTACGTATTAATATATAGATAATAGCAAGCCCTTTATACAATAAAAAAAGAAAAAAATAGTTGTACACCCCTAGTTTATATATCCAAGTGGCACTTCTGTCGCGATGTAATAAAACGTAAGTTGAGCATCGACGGACGTGAGTCAGACCGCTGCGGTCATTTTGTCTCAGCACCTCAAGCGTGATCTCAAGTCTAACGTACACAAGGCCAGTGCAGTTTGTAATAAAAACCACAGCTATAGTACTACTGTCGTGTTACACAAAAGGATTGCTAAGGCGCCATCTACAGATTACGTCACACGTTACCTTCCGTTGACAAGGGGGTAGGAGAGGCTCCTAAATTTTGTAACGTCACATTTCAAAATCTATATGTTAAAACTCGAACTTTGAACGATTAACGAAAATAAAAATGCCTAATAGTACTTTGATAATTATTTCTAGATGTAAAATTGTAAAATATGTGACGTCGACGACGGGAGGGAGGTCTCACAAATGTGACCAAGGACGGGGGAGGGGCAAAAAAATAATGAAATTAGTGTGACGTAATTTATGGAATGCCCCTAATTGTTTTTAGCTGCATTCACATACATGCACAATAACTTGTAGTCTGAGTCTAACTGACGGCAGACTGAGAGCTTAGATTTGGCGTTATAATAGTTATTACAAGTGAAATAGGCTACATTTATTAATTAATATAACATGTTTTTAATATTTTTTATCAGGTACAAAATAAACGTTTTAGTTAAAAATATTAACAACTAACTTCCGCCCGCGGCTTCGCCCGCTTGGATTTCGGATTATAAAAAATCCCTATAAATTTTAACTTATTATGTTATTCTGATATGAAAGTTATATTAATGTAAAGTTTCATGAAAATCCGTTCATTCGTTTTTGTGTGAAAGAGTAACAAACATTCTTACCAACTTTCGCCTTTATAATATTAGTAGGATAAATGTACTAATGTAATAAATGTACTAACCAAAAATGACTATACGGTTAATTTATACGCGGTAGAAGTAGGAGCGAGAGGTATACCAGCAAAATCTCTCTACAACCTACTAAAAGACCTTGGCCTGTCGAGAACTGCAGTAAGTTCTACTTTAGAACGAGTATCTAAAGCTGCATTAGCAGGCTCCTATGAAATATGGCTAGGTAGGGGGAGTACGCCTGAGTAGTAAAGGTGAGTGTTGATGATCATCACAAAGAGGCCTCTCAAACCTACACCCGGAATCACAAGTCCCGGGGCTACTCGGGGTTACTTCCTCTGCCACACGATGGACCCGCCACCCGCACGGTGAATCCATGGAATGCTAAGAAGTTCGTCTCTGTCTCTTATTAGACACCAAAACTAATGCCCTGTATAGGTACAGAGAGGTCCCGAGTTGACTAGTCTCTGGTCTCTACGGAGATGGAAATGTACCTTAAAAGCTAAATGAAATGTAACAATACAAAAATGGAAAATACATTAAACATTGTTACAATACGTTGGAAGCTAGTACAAAATCCCTATAAAGTTTTCTTACTCGTATCTATTCCTTATTATAATAAAAGATCCCGTAAACAACCTCTTTATATCTATTTTTTCGTTTCGTTAAAAAAGTTTTTTCCTCGGAACAGTTGAAGTTGGAATTAATGACACATCATAAGGTCAACTGAGACCGTTGACTTGGAAACTTGAATTTTTTTTACATATTAAATCGCTGCTAATAACGAAAAGATCAAACTTCTAAGTCACATCCAAAAGATATTGGAATTAAGTGTGTAATTATGTTAAATAATCCGATAGGCACTCAATGAAACAGAGTGGTACCTGTCTCTGATTTAGAAGTATATTTGGCAAGTCTCCAGAGCTTTGTGTAGTGGAGCATACACGAAAGAAATTCGTATTTCCGTAATTTCGTATAAAAATTGCCTTAAAAATATATTCTTTTACAAATTATAAACTTCAATTTGCAAAAAAAAAAATGTGTTAAAACAACGTGATTACTCATCACGTTGAAATGTTTATTTTTGTAGGAGAGTTTACCGCGTTCGTATAATTACTATCGGATATGTTTCACTCGCCTTGTCTCTTGTAATTGTGGCGAGGATATTTCTGCGTTACTGAAATATACGTTAACGAAATATTCCGCGCCGCAATCATTTAACAGCCTCCGTAATCCCCGTCCGCAAATATTGGAATAACAGTCATGTTTGCAACAATGTTTTATTCGATAAATATTTTTAATTTACAACATCTCGGTTCAATCCGTGCTTATATTTTTACATATCTGTGGCTATCGATTATTTTTTATAGTATAGGGGACAAAAGAGCAGTCGCAGCCATTTTCATGATGACGACCGACCGCGACGCCCATAGACATCTGCATAGAGACTATACAGATGCGTTGCCTTCCATCTCCTCCCTCCATGGGCCAACGGCTACTTACACATAGCTGTCACTTTACGCCGGTTTCGTGTAAGCGAGAGGTACCTCCCCGGTCGTGCCCGTTTCGGCTACATGCATGCATGCAGCGTGGCACTGCCTTTCAGTTAAAAACTTCAAACAGGTACAAAAATAAATTGTAGGTACAACGAACCTTGTATCGTACCTACAGAGTAAAGGAGCGCGTTTTTGGCCGTTAAATGTTCAAAAACGTTGTATTACGTAGTCAAGGTCAGAGTCGTAAAAACCTGAACGCCGCGAGAAATATGATCAAAAATGTTTACTACACGATAAACGGAGAATCTTGTCGTCCTTGACGATACAAATATTTTATCCAGTTTTGAAAGTTTCGCGCCAACTTACTAATAAGTGAGGTTTTTTTACGAATGGAATCCCCTCCCGCTTTAGTATAATGTATTGATATTTATTCGACTTTCTAGGCATTTAGGTTGGTTTTAGTGTGCAATAAGTACCGCATGTGAAGTTTTTGAAGCTTTTACGGCCTTTGTTCTCTTATTTTCTTTTTCTTTTTCAATTTTTTTATTGTTTTTTCGATTTTCGTGTTTTCTTCAGGTGTCGCCAGATAAGTAATGATTTTCAGGTAGGTCGCGTTTGTCACACATTTTGTAGTTACTATACGGTATTAACACGAACATGTTTTATTTAGTAAAGGTTCTAGAGAAAATGTATACCCGTATAAAAATAATATACTCTCGGCGGCTAGTCGGCTTGTGTCCACGGCTGGTGGAACCTGGCCGACATCAACACGGCGAATAAAAGTTTTCACTAGTAAATAAAATATAATAAAATATTTATTAAAAGATTTTTATAAATATTTTATCTTGTTAAAACCCGTAAAGTAATTTTTTCACTCCAAGTAGTGTACGATTTTTGCTACTGTTGGTTTTTGAAATGTGTCATATTTTGGTGCTACAGCGAACCTGAATTTTCATCCACACGTCAATCACTGGGGGTAACGAAACACAAAGGAACCTTTGTTAGGCCGCCGTACACAAACTTCGACCGATTACTAGAGAGCCAGTGCCCGATTAATCTAGCGCGACGCTTTTAGCAGATTCTATTCACAAGCCCTAATTTGCTATTATTTTGAGATATTGGATATATAAGTCGGTAAGCCATGCATGCGGGAATGCAACCCGTAGCCATTGCTACGTTTGCTACGCGGTTCATCCGACACTGGAGAATACCGACTAGATTATCGAAAGTATCAGAGCCAAACTCTCCTCCTTTTACAAATATTCAATATTGTGCTTTAGAACTTAAATTTGTTCAGCACTTGTCTGCAATACGGGTATTGAGGATGGAGTAAAAACTATATTTTTTTTTAATAACATAAGAGGATAAACGATCAGTAGGAGCCATGTAGTGAATAGTGGCGGCGACGCCCATTAACATCCGCATATTATGCAGAGGCGTTGTCCTCGTTCACCCATCCCGCCTAATAGGCCACCGGCAACTATCGCACGAAACGCGATAGCAAAACTGTCATTTTACGCCGGTATTATGTGAGCGTGAGGTACCTCCCCGGTCGTGCAGGTCCATTTCCGCTGCAATGCAGCATAGCACTACCTCTTACTAAATCTGAATGAAGCATACTTAGTGCAGTGTCACAAATATATATCTATCACGTCAATTACACAGACTGAGAAATAAACAAGAAAAGTGAGGAATAAACATAAAAATAATCTTTTGATTCCGAACGTTGATGTCGGGAAACCACATTGCGCTAAAAAACTTCAATAAAAATAAAACCTAAGATCAAATCAGAACGGAATATTGAATATCGTAATTTTTATAAAATAGAAATACTCCGTTCCGATAACTCAATGTAAAGATTAGCCGCCAAGGACTTCCGAGTTTGTCGCCATAATTCCATCGGGTCCCAACTCAGCTCTATATTATATTAAAAAATAAAGTTCCTGCAAGAAAATCGTATTTCTTTTGATATTCTTAAAATATTATACCTACCTACATCATTGAATAAAAAAGGTTTACAGGTATTGTCGAGCTCTTGAGGTACAAGGATCAAGGAACAAAAGTATGGCCTAAGCGATTGTCATCATTTTAATACAATACTTAGCCTCACAAACAAATAAAAAGAACACAAAAAAATAGACTCAGAGCCCTTTAGTGACTACCGAATCCAATAAATATCCGCGTAGAAGTTATACAGCTGCGTTTGTCTACTACCCTGCCACCGGATACTCACACGCTACGAAACGCGACAGCATAGCATAATCACTTTATGCCGGTATAGTGTAAGCGAGTGGTACATTCTCGTGCTGGCCCAATTCGGCTGGATTTCAGCATGGCCCTTTCCTCTTAACGACCACCTTAAACTCACACACCGCACGAAAGGCTAGACTCGCTGTCACTTTAGAGTCTTCCTGAATGAGGCGTCTGTCCCCTTTTCGTCCCCAAACCCAGTCTCGTCACCGACGAGCTCATAGCAATCCCATGAAGCTGTATTGGACTTCTCTTCACTTCCACAGCAAAAGTGCAGGTCCGAAAAACAAAATAAAAACACTACATTATCAAAAGGCAATTAAGCAGAAGTCATTAAAATTCGCTCAACATTTGGAACGACGTAAATTATTTTATGAAGCGCCCCCAGCGTAGATCAAAGTCCGGTGCCAGAGCTGGAACTCTAACTTAATAAAGGTGATTAGTGCCGACTTTGTACCATAATCCATAACCCCTTTAGGGCCATATCCGATCGGCTGTTTACTCCCCAGCTCGCTAGTCCAAAAATAACGTGATTAAAACGAGAGCCGCTAATATAATTTACATACGAGCATGATATAATTAAATCGATCGTTTGAACACTAATGAATAGGTAATATGATCTGATATTAATTCACCCCGGTGTATTTACAAGCCGTGCGGATGAATATTCAACGTTTTTATAATCCACCCAAGATTTGAAATTGAATTTGTTTTCGCAATTATAAAAGTACTTAGAAAGTTTGTTTGATTTTTTTGTTTGATTGACGAACCAAACGCTCCTGGTTAAATGAAAGTATTTACCAGGGTAATTATTCTCAATTAATCTGTCTTCTTCTATGGTATGAGAATTTGCATACTCTTTCTAGCAGTGGAGCGTGATTTCCTAATATGTATGAGCTAAATTGGTGCTGAACTTTTGAGATTTTTTAAGTGTGTATTTATTTGGTTTTCATATACCTACTAGCTGACCGAGCCACGCGTTGATATGGCAATAAACATATTGCGGTCATGAATGATAAGCCAAAGAAAATACGGCTATATCGATTTATCAAGTCAAGTTACGTGCAATTTATTAAATCTGTTGCGGAGACTAGCCCGGACAATCATCGTGACAGGAGATTTTAATACTTACATCAAGATATAGAGCTACACGAATATGCAGAAAAAGGTACAAGTACAGCACTATATGTCTCCTAAAAGTATTAAATCTCCAACACATCAAATACGGCGTGATACCCAATCAAGTGATATGCTTGCTTCTGGGCTCTGGCTGAGAACCGCAGCTGCCTCATAGTTTTCAAATATCGTTTTCAAAGAGTGCATTTCAATTCGTTTCAATTGCTTTGCAGTGGAAAAAGGCAACTATTCAGTGTTAAGTGAAATAGCACTCTGCAATTTAGTTTCCAATGTTGTCTAGTACCACTTAACCAATATTTCAGGTGTAGATACTAGATTCAATAGGTTTGTAATAAAGCCACATGAAAACCCAATCGGGTTTGCGGCCGCTAGCCTGCAGTCCACGCGGCTTTGATAGCTAATCATATTGAGAGACAAGGCAATTGGTTAATGAGGTATAAAATTAAAGACCTATTAATCTATTATTACCTATCTATTATTATTATTCTATTATATCTATCCTTTGACATTTTGGTGTAATACGTTAAGGCCACGTTATGTTAGATGTGTTTCATGATATTTGTACTAAAAATATTTTCAATCTAAATAATAACCGTCGTAAACACGTGAATATTTTTCAAATTATGCCGAAAACCGAAAAACTAGCCGATCCGTACCAACTTCAAAGAGCGTTAAATATTATTTGTTTAGAATTAGTCACAGATATATGAAACATCTAGATCAATATAAAAGTACATTATATCTCAAAAAGAATATAATATGTTCATTGATAGATTTTTCTATAATCTATATCTGAATAGTGGACCTTTTTTCCAGTGAAATAACTTTCATGATAGGATCAGTATTACATAAAGAAACCAAGTTCCTTTTCCTCTTTGTACTCAAAGTAAGTAAGTAAGTAGTACTATAATAAATATAATGATTGGTACTCAAAAAAATTTGTCTAAATGTCGGAAGATCTGCTAATAAAATTTCATTAGTCTCGAATCTCGTATAATATCGAATTACACGTTCTTTTTTCAGTTCAGTTTTTCTTACAATGTTATAAAGCTAACTATATTTGATTGGGTGGGTGTTTTTTATCCAATACGCAGCCCTTAAAGGTCAGTTATTATTTTTCCTTTTGATATTAGCTCCCTAAATAAACATAACTTGATTAAAGGTTATCCATGTCATATACTACAATATTTTATATTATAAGCAATTGTAAAAGTACAAGAAACCTACTTTTATTATAAAAAACAAAATAAAAGAATGATACAGCCCGAAAGATATCTCATTTATTTACCAGCATCAAGATGCGGATATTACACAGCCATCTATAAATTTCATATCCTCCGCGGCCCGCGCAAACGTTTTTCATCAACCATTTTTAAATTCGTGTTTGTAAAAGCGAGAGATTTAAACGAACATTTGAACAAATAGTGGTTTTTAGAAGCATTCGTGTCCGTGTAAATAGTTATGCAATTACGACGCTTACATTCCGGGGATTGCATTTGGCACTAACAGTCTTTTGCGGCCCGCAATAATCCAGGGATTCCCGGTTTAGGTGTGATTCGTTACCGTCCTATTTAAACACCGAATGAGTGAATGCGGGCGGGTTTTTATTGGAAATGTATTTTAGAAATGTTTCAGTGTATTTTGAATTGAAAACTTTTGTCATTACTAGAATTGTTATGAGTTCACATGTTTAATGTATACATGTGTCTATTAGCGTATATTATAGCTCTATTATATGGGATTTATTCACATTAAAGCAGGCAGTTGCAACAAAAAGTCTTGTGTGTTCTTCAGTCACAATAATCTCAGAAATTTCTTCGTCAATTCGATGGTGGCTGATTCCTTTTGGCAAACAAGCGTTTGTTTTCTTCCGTGGTTTCATTGATGTCTCTTTTTAATTTTAAAATAAAAAAAAAACAAAAAATTAGGATGACGTTTGGGAAATATTATGGGTTAAGTATATTTTGACAAATATTTTATTCGGTAAAAGCCGCACCAATCACAGGTTAAAAATATTAATGACTATTTAAGTTTTCTAAGTTTTTATAAATTTTAATGAGCCAAGAAGTCGAGGTATCGCGTGCCGAGTAATAAACGCATACACACATAATATCATACTTAAAACTATTTATTGTTAAATGAGGGTTAAGTAAATACGGTTCTAGTTAAGTGCATGCCATTAAAACGACTGATAAGCCCGATGTCCTAAACAACAAACTATGTATCTTGTCTAATGAGTCATGGATTACTCATTGATGTTTACGTTATGATAACATCTCGTACGCTGGAGTAAATATAGGTATAGGTAGGGATATACAAAGTAGAATTTGTAATTATCGGGAGGCTGTTTTAGCGTCCATGCCCTTTGTGTTTTATTGATAAGTATTTATGTCGATGTATTTTAGGAAAATACTTTCCCGTGCGCGTTGACACGATTTTTATTGTCAAGAACCTTTTTCTGAATGATTGATTAAATAATATACTTTACTTATACTATTACTACTTTTTATTAATTTAAATTACATTAAATACACCGGTTCCATTAACTCATCATCAGATATACTTTTTCTGTGTCTTCGGAAACGTTTTATACTCCATAAAGGACAAATCAGTATACAAATACAGTGATTTGCATACTAGCCGTTGAAGTTTAATAGCGTTGTTGCCTAATTCGTTCACGTGGTGTTTCCGCAAAGTGCATACAATTATGCAGATGATTTAGGCTTCCCTAGTCACCATGATGCGCTGATTGCTGGTTTGCCACTTATATTGTACGTATGTATGAAGCATGACTTTTTTTTTATGGTATAGGAGGGCAAACGAGCAGTTGTTGCCATTTTCATGACTACCGACGCCCAAAGACATCTGCATAGACTACAGATTCCGGTGGTCCACGGAGGTGGGATTCCTCCCACCTCCGTGGACCACCGGCTACTTACACACCGCACGAAACGCGACAGCACAGCTGTCACTTCACGCCGGTCTCGTGCAAGCGAGAGGTACCTTCCCGGTCGTGCCAGCCCAATTCGGCTGCATGCAAGCATGCAGCGTGGTACTACTTCTTACTAATACTAGTAGTACACCATAAAATATTAAGCTAGCTCAAAAATATAACTGTTCCTAGATTTATCAACCAGATTCTAACATGAAGCACGTTGTAATAAACTTATGCAACAATGTACATTATTTATATTTTTGTTCTTTTATAAAACTCATTGTTTGGTCGTTTTTATTTATGTCCATGATTTATAATTCTAAGTACATAGCTAATGTAAGCTAATAAATAACAAGTTTGTTCTGAACTGAAAAGTCAAATTTATCCATCACTCGTATTATATTTATTATAGTAATAAATTATTATCAACAATGGCTTTCAAGTTTCCTCATTAATGTTTGCACCATAGTGGACGAATCGTTAAATATATTCGTACAATATGTTAAGATCGAATTTCCAATTAATATTTCGAATACACCCGATAATATTATCAGGTATATCCGACGTGCAATGATAATTGTGAATTCAATTTAATATTTTTTTGTAAAATTATTATACTTTTTTTATTTACAAAGCAAATGTGGTCTGACATACTATTATCGGAATCATCGGGTGTTGTCCTTGAGTTAAAAGTCAGAAGGTAGTGTATAAATGAAAACACATAAGAATAAATACGGTGGTCCATGGAGGTGGGAGGATAAAGGAGGGCAGAGCATCTGTGTACCCCATACGCGGATGTCTATGGGCGTCGGTAGTCATGAAAATGGCTCTGTCTGCTCGTTTGCGCTCCTTATACTATAAAAAAATTTATAAATAATAAAACATTTGTAGTGAATGTTACCTGTTACGGTTTCTATGAATTTTGAACATCCACCAACTTCAAACGGGGGGCAAACGAGCAGTCGGCACCATCAAAAAAATGTAAGGATAAACATAATATGTGGAATTCTGTTCTCCTCATTAGGGAGCTGGAGAAGTTAAAATAATATTGTTAAGTATATAATATGGTGTTCTATAACAGAGAAATAATAATATTGTATTGCATCATTATTATTTCTCTGCTTGCAGTATATTCAATAAATAATAATTACTGTATTCGAGGGTTGATTTGAATGCGTCTACCTCAGTCTGTTATAATTGCGTTCATGAGGGGGAATACAAGAGGGTAGATTTCATTAGTCGATGGACTGTTTTAGCAGCGCTAGCAAACTATCTCAATTTCACCTGGATTTGGTGAATCCGTCTAAAATTTTCGAAGCTTGGTTTAGCTTGCGCTTTGGATAATAGTCAGGTATTTCGTAATCTGTAGACTATATAGCACGGTGTGTCCCAAACGTAAACAATCAATAAAGTTTACAGGACGTGCAAAGGTAAGCACCTGACACCGTGTTTAATCGAGATTAAAGGCCAAACAAGCCTATAGGAGTTTACCGCAATATCGAATATTCGACGGCTACTGTTCGGTATTCGACTATAGATTTTAGAGCATCTAGAAAATTTTGACGATACTTATGTGTATGTTGTACAAAATATGTATATTTTATTGTATGAGCGGGCAAACAAATAGTCGATTTGGGCATTCATTCGATAGATCATTTTCGCAAGCGTTTATATGAAATAAAAGGTATATGGAATATATCCGTCTTTTTCCTTAAAATCTTCGGATACAAGGGAATACTAAAACAAAGAAAGGATCTAATAAAAGCTACTACTTGAAATGTATAAGAAGATATTGGAATTTGTGAAAATATATTTATACATTTTTATTGCTTCGCCGCGCTGGCTCGAATAAGCAGGAACAAAGGAATTATAACAATGTAAAATAATTTTCGTAAGAAAAAAAATACCTATGCAGGAAGACTAATAACAACGTTAAAGTATAGATTGTCTAGCAGTCAGTTTGATTAACATTACCTATTCAATTGCTTATTTTAAAACTATGAAGTTAGTTAAGAACTATATTCAAATGTTGACTGATCTTTTAGAAATTTTCATACCTTTTTTAAACGATATTTATGCCAAATAGTATACATTAATTCAGTTGACAATTGTTTATAGATAACAAATAACTTTAATATTTTATTTGATTACGCTATTAACACCCATTAATATAAGTGTAGCATAGATTTGAATATATGAGGTATATTTAAATCTATGTTATTCCTAATACCTACCTACAGATACCAATAGTACCTATATAATAGAAATAAAGATAAGTCGACGGCCGATATGCCTTGCACGAACAAGAACTATGATAATGCGGTTAATGATGAAAAAAGGTTAGAACGGAAGAAGATAGATTGCTGCATCGTGCCGGTATACCTACACGACCCCACTTTAAAGTGGCAGCTAATTCCTCGCGTTTCGTACGGTGTCTGTTTCCAGTGACGCATCGAAAGTAAGGCGCGAGGAGAGCTACGCATCCACATGTACTGATGTTTATGCTGTTCATCCATAGCCACTGCTCGTTTGTCCCCTTAAACCGGCTGCTTGTCTGTCCCCTTATACTAAAAAAATTGTATCTAGTGTAAATAGATACGCACATAAGTAACACGTTCAGACGTCTATAGAATAGTGAAACCAGTGTGTGAGACAACGATACAGAATAACCATTGTTAGAAGGTTTTGTGAGTTTCACGTTAATTGTTTACGCTTGCGGCCCATAAAACTGTTTATACTATCTGTACTAATGCCTCGCGCCTGTACCTACTGAGCATGCTTTCTATCATCATCATAAGCATGAAGGTTGTTGACGGCCCTTTATAAGAGATAATGTCTAGAAGCACAATATTTTATTGTTTACCCAAAAAGTTTTCTAATAACGTTCTATCCGTCTGAGTCAGAACCACGAACATATGTTAAAATCCGTCAAACCGCTGTAACTGGGACATATAAATCTTCATATACGCTCGAAAAACGTGCTCGAGAATTTCTTGGGCTTGACAAATTCGAACGTATCAAGGTGTTGTTAAATGAAGTCTTGAAGTGACTGTCATGCTGTCCGTACTTTTTTGTAATTTTAAGAACAGCCTTACGGTTCATGGGGTAGTGGAGGATGTAAAGACGTTATCATTACTTATTATTACTACATTACCTCTAGCTCTTTACTCTTCTAATAACTAGAAAAATTAAAACGTTGGATAGGAGTACAAAACACCATAGTGAAAAGATTACATAAGCGACATACATCCTAGTGTTAGTCACTTCTGTGCATCTCATTTGTACGATGCTACGCTATGTTTATGGCTATGTTAAACAATAAGGTAGATACGGCCTTGTTCCACAAAACATTGAACAGATGTGTTGAGACAATGTTATAATTAATTTAGCTAATTATTTTCTTTACCTATGAGTTTTGTCTTCGTTTGAAAACCAATTGCATGCATACAAAATTTTTGGCAGCATTCCTATCTGAGATTTTTTAACATAAAGGTTTTGCTTTCCATAGTACCATAGTTCCTACCTAGTACAATTACTTTTTTGATATTTAAAAAAGCAATTTTTAAAATTCTATTCTATATTAAACATTTTGATTTTGATATTCTAAACTTTATTTAAATTTAGTATACTTACACGCCATTTAATATACCTATATGACATCATCACATTGTCTATCAACCGTGACCATCATATACCTAATGAATTAAATACTAACCTCTAGTGATTAGTTATATCAACTTTGTAGTTATAACAACAAAATTTGTAGACTGTAGAAGTTCACCGGGTGAGAGGAGATATTTACTGCCTTTCGAGTGTTGAATTTACATAAAAAATATCTAAATTAAAAAAAAAAGTAGAAAGTAATGGAGGAAACCGATTAACCCGTCTGGATAGTTAAATTGTATTTTCACTCTTTCCAATTATTGGCAATAGAGGACTGTCGTCACTGCCATTCTGTAGGTAGCTGTGATGTAGAAGTCTAAAAGCATTTGGACACTAACTCCCACAGCAAGCTAAGCCGTGGATTGGAACGGATCTGCCACTATCGCTTTCAATTTGTCGAAAGAATACGAATCTCTTAGTCTAATAAAAAAAGTAAGTTAAGTGATTTACCAGCAACTGACAGAACGACAGACGGAACCCTAGATTGCGTTCAGTGATCGACATAAAATTTCAAGTGGAAAACTGGAATTAAAAATTCGAATAGACGCCTGTCACTTGCGGACTCGCCCAAGACAAGACGACCACCGCCCTTAAATCTAATGATTTTTTTCCAGGGCATATCAGGAATAGGGAGTTTTTGACAGTTCAATTATGCTGAAATATTGAGACAGGAATTTAGAGTAAGAGATAGTGCCAATGCTAAGCTATGAGGTAAGTAATATATATTTCACTACAATGAGATGATAAAATTAGGATAATCGTGTGTGTGGACAAAAAGATGTGTTATAAAAAGTAAAATCAAATAATTTAAAATAAAAAAATAGACCAAGATATAGAGAGTACCTATACAATTTTCTCAGTGCGAGAGTGCACTTATTTCTGCTAATTATTTAGTTTTTTTTTATATTTTATTTTAATGTTTATGTAATATAGTAAGTAGAATCCTCACCATTAGCCTTTTACACTCACCTGCTGGACATAGGCCTCAATGAACGCCAATACGACGATCACTCCCTACTCAGAACCATCCATCATATAAAATATTTATAAATTAAAATATTCAAATAATCCTGCCACCTAATATGATTTAGCAAAGGCAGTTACTTACTTCTAAGCTACTGGTGAAAATTTTATATTAATTTATCCTTGTGTATTATTTTTATACTTTGTATATAATATTTACTTTGCTTAGAATTTAGGATTTCTATGAAATAGTCTATATGTATTCCTCATTCATGTTCTAATATGCAAAGGCCTCTCATCGGTATCATACTATCGATTTCTCCGCTGATTTACGTTTTAAACATGCATCAAAGGGATCGTTACAGGGAAACAGCAGTAATAAAGCGAAGCATTGTGCATCGCTCGGCCGCACAAAACAGCGGCTTGTGTGTATAAGGGCAAGCCGGACCGACTAATTAGTGCGGCCGTTTCCATTTACGTTTTGTTAAATTTCCATTTGTATGTCGAAAACCATCATTGTAAAATATGAGGTACACTTATTGTACCCTTTGCCGATATTGAAACTAGTGATGCGACGTTTCAGCGACGTAACGTTGGAAGTTCATTTAAGTAATTAAGATTTCTTTGTCCGCCCTTTCGACCGTTATTGTAAAATATGATGAGCACTGCTCTTTGTCGATATTTATACTTTTATACTCTTTGTGGATATTGAAACTAGTGATGCGACGTATCAGCGATTTGCTGTAAAGTTGGAAGTTGGGTCGGGAAGAAAAACGGGACATTTTATTCACAATGTTGAAAATATGATTTTAATCTTACGTTCGTAATATAAATGTGAAGCGATTTATAAATGCAAACTAGTGCTGAATTAAAGCGCTGAGGAGTCTCCACACGTAACGTTTTGAATAAATTAATGTATACAGTAATAGTACCACGATGAGTATTATAATTAGTCGATTGTATTCAGGATAATGCGAGGATTGTTTGCGTATGCGTACGCCGAGAATTGTATTCAATTGTTTTGATGTCTGCATTTTACGAACGAGTATATTATATTTAATAATTTAAATTTTTTGTGTGTTGAAGGGGACTTGAGAACGGTTTAGATACACAAATCAGCCCGACATCTAGTATTTTATATATTTAGAAACGTCTAGATTGTGATGAGTCTTTGGCAGGATGTACTTAGGACGTCCGGTTGGTTGGTTTCTAATAAAAAAATCTATTTATTTTCCTACTAGATTTTATTTATTATATTAATGTGAAGTTGCTACTTATAGCGGGTGCAGATAGTAATATTTACTATTTTATATATAAGTGGTTTTTTTTAGGTAACGCTATTTATCTCTATCTTCACTCCGATTCTTAAATAAGAGGGAAGTACATATAACACACAAAAATTGCCAGCAACTTAGGGTCAAAATAACATTTTACAGTCCATATATAAACAAGTTCAAAAAATTCCACTTAAAGTAAAAACAGTAAGCGAGCTGTTGTTAAAAATATGATTATTATAATATATGAAGCTTACCAATGTTAAAATATGGTTGAAGCATTATGGCCAACTTGTGGTCGGTATGAAATTACATTCCGACCGTTAAGTGCTCTGTCACTTTATTATGTTTTACCTAAGGTAAAACAATATCACACACAATACATCATAGAAGTAAATCGTATATAAAACGCATACAAGCAGACTTATCCATCTTGGATACATATTATGAATGCAATGAAACCTCGCCATCAGCCGAACCTCACACTTATGTGGCCCAGAGGTACCTCTTAGATCGTGATGTTATAGATACAATAGTTATAGCACTAATTTCTAAAAAATATGACTTTTAAACATAGGGGTCATTCATTCATTAAGTAAGCAGATTTTGTCATTTTTAATCCCCTCTCTCCCCCTGTCAGCAAAAATCAGTGTATTTATTACTAAAGTAGTGTAATCCATATAAATCTATATAAGTCCACGGATATTATATAATTACTCGAATTTGCAAAGAAATAAGCAAAATGACTACCCACCTGCCACCCTTCAGTGCTTACGTAATACTTAATACTATACGTTACGTAATACTATAACCCCATAGATCGAATATTAAACAGTGAAGTGAATGTTTCCCTCAATGGGACTAAACATAGTAGACACTAATATAGTCTCATAGGAGAGACTAATTGCTTCTCAAATGCAGTCAGATACACACTACAAATAGAGAGCTTCATTGTAGCACTGATTCGACAGTAAGCGGGGTACATTGTTGTCTAACCACTACAACTAACTACTCACTAATGTAATTTAAAGTTCATAATGAAGTAAACATCTGCGTCTATAGTTCCGCAAGCTATTTCGTAATCGATTCACTTAAGTATTAACGAGAACGCTTCGGTGTACGAGATTTTGTGTGTTTTAACTAAAAACAAACAAAAAGCAACACAGCAACAAAGGACAATGGAACCTTTTAGCTTTTACGCATATTTTAGCATCATATTATTTACTTTAAGCAAATAAATAAAGTGTTCTTTTAAATTAAAAACTTGCGAATATTTAATTTATAGAAGATAACCTACAAAGACTAATAAGAAGAAAAAAAACATTCAATGTACAGTTCTTTCTACAATTTTTAATATACCAGAGTAGAATATTAATTATGAAATGAATATTTCGGCAAAAAATATATTCGAGCTTTGCTTTTAATTTCAGTGTAACAAGTTGTTTTTAATTTAAACAAAGAACGTGCAACGGTTAAAGCTTGTAGATAACATCTACAGACTAGTTCATGTGTGCTACGTCCAACCCTGAAACTGACATCGGGATAATAAGTAAAAATATGTTTTTAATTTCATCGTGGGGTCTTGCATGCTACTGACTGGTAATTATCTGGAGCGTTTGCCCAGCGGGTACCGGTGGGGTTACTATAGCGTGAGGAGGGTGGATTTTACCACGAACCTTTATTAATTTCTATGTTTAGACAACTGAACGCTGAGAAAATATTGAGTGCTCGTTCAATGTTATTTCATTTGTGATTCCATTAATTAGGCCGGGCTTAGGGAGGCTTATGCCAGCATTTGACGATGATTATAATAAATTCTATTATACCTACACCGTATATCGAAGCATGTTGATAAAAAAGAGCAATTTCGTATTAAATAATATGAAGTAGTTAATATTCTCTTTCATTCTAGGGGCACTCGTGTCGGATCCTGTCACGACACTTTGTCGTGTCGAAGGAAACGTCGCTAACATTTCAGAAGTTGGAAACCTTGATGAGTTATACACAATATATTATATAGTCT
This sequence comes from Calycopis cecrops, assembly GCA_001625245.1. Lineage (NCBI taxonomy): Eukaryota > Metazoa > Arthropoda > Insecta > Lepidoptera > Lycaenidae > Calycopis > Calycopis cecrops. Next base: position 788,847 of record LUGF01016873.1, on the reverse strand, counting down.
TGTAGTATTATGATTAGTATTTATTTAGTATGATTATTATAGTATTTAGTATGATGGCATGCCGCACTCTCTCACATTATATGATGCAGCTATCAAGTGCCAGCTATGTTGTTGTGTTTCTGGCTGTTTGTAAGTTTCAGATGGCTCTTTGGAAGGGAAGGATGCCGACACATCTGTATATCAAGGATTTTTATGGACGGCAGTAGGCACCAAAATGCTTCGACTGCCCGTTTGTACTCATAAAAAATTTAACCTAATCATTTTTAGATTGTAGTTTGTGCACGTGGTATCATCGGTACAGTTACCATATTTTATAAATTTCCTTAAAGAAATGGACGGTTAAAAAAACACCTTGTGAACCGATTGTGCCAAACGATTGTGCGCTTAAATGACGCAGTCGTTACATGACGTAATAGTATTTAGTTGGAATGCCACAATACAAGTTGGCATGTAGACCTCGGCAAACAGGCGCGAATATTAATATACCTAAGGTAAAAAATAAATGGTTTCCATTGTCGGTACCTGCTCCTCAAACAAATCGGTTGTAATAATAACCGTAGCCATTTACTTATTAGGCGTTTTGAGTTTTTTTACGGAGTTGCCATCATTTTTTTGTATGTTTTACACAGCGCATGTAAGATTAGTTTAATTGAACTTAATCTATAATAAAAATTAAATTAGATCCTACATATTCCAATCCTAAATATTTTCTG
>LUGF01016873.1:776221-788122 GCA_001625245.1 Calycopis cecrops | reverse complement strand
TGATAGAGGTAGATTAATGCTAGCTTTGCCCCGCCGTTTCATACATATAAAATATTTTATTATTTATATTAAGTATTATTTACATATTATATTTTATTTATTTTATACACAAACTTTCACATTTCAATAGTAAACTATTAGGATTTATTTGTTAATGCGTATGATTTAATAGTAATTTTTATGAATTTTTATTTTTATTATCTATTTTTATTAATGTTTTAGTCTTCTAATGTTAAAAAACTGCTAATTTTATACGCCTGTTACATGCACATATACCTAATTCATATTTATGACTAAAAATTCATTTAGAATTAGTTAAGCGCCCGCCTAGCTTATAGGGCTAGCATACGGGGCTCCAAAGCTATTTTGTTGGTTGCCTGTTACACGCGACTTGATATTCGCTTCCAGGCATATCACGTTCACTGTCAGCCTTTGCCTACGCTCAACTACCAATGAATAACAAATACCTCCAATACGATTAAATGCAATACGATTAATTGCAATATATACTTTATCCAATCGAATATTGAACAAACAATATCAAAAGCGTTAAAGTTATTGAATTCCAAAAATAATAACGCTCCCAAAGAATCACGTTGCTAACTTCTGATTGTAATTTGAACGATAGGTTGTGTCTTATGTATATTTACATAAGGTTCAAAATGTTATCCCGTAGTACACGCAGTCCAGTCACGTAAACACACAATACCTTTGATTGTGGATACTCGGATGGAATGTTTTGGCTTCATACTGCTTGATTTCAATCCATTGTTGAGTTAGACAATGAGACAACCAACTTGCATTATTGGGTGATATTAATATAGATACTTTATTTTCGTCTAGTATTTTAAAGATTTTCCTTTTTGCTGTGCGTTTATTTCACCTAACCCTACATTAAATATTTGTCGTGTTAACTTTTTCCATGAAGCATCTAGTTGAAAGTGAGAACGAGATCGACTAAGCGGTTTTTCAAAAAAAAAAAATACACCATGCGGAAATAAAATTTCCAGGTTTTTTAAGTACTTATTCCTTATTATTTATTGGAGTAACAGACAACTTTAAACTAATATCGGAGACATATAGTTATCGCAGCCAATTATTATCATCTTTAGCCCAAAAATGAACTAGAAAGATCCGGAGTAAGTCAACAAAAGCATTAAGTCAAAAAGTGGTTTTAGACAGTTGTCCGCTTTCTCGGTAGGTAGGAGTCTACACCACGCTGGGCAAAATTTAGCATAAGGAAAACTTGGGCTAAATTCGATGGAAAAGCAAAAGAGAAGAAAGAGCGAGAACACGATGAACACGCTGAGTGGAAAGTAATAGGAGACGAGCACAGAAAGAGCTAAAGGCTGATATTCACAACGAGAATTCAAATTTACAATGTTGTCATTGAATTATTTACGCCTTTATGCAAATAATTCGTAATGAATACTCCAATGATGTTGATCGAGCGTCAATTTATTGCGAAATTTGGCAGTCGCCAATGCGGATTTACCATCCGTTGACAAGAGCTGCGAGAATTAAATAATTATTATCACATTGATAATTATTATTTGATACATTATGTTAATTAATTCTGGAATTATGAGGCTGGTCATTTGTGAGATCATTATTACATGTACGTGTTATAACATAGATTGCATATTATGGATTTAAAATGACAATGGAAGTGATGTTCCATACTAATTTTAAACCGTTTTATTACACCCGTTATAATATTTACGGTGATCGATGTAAGGAAGGACTAGCTAGGGCTTTGTATCGTGGTTTATATATTGTCATTTTCTAGAAGTAATAAGTTTCGACTACTTTAACGGGCCTAGGGTGCAACAGATTATATAAACTTCAACACTATAGTAATAAGTAGATAATAATAATAGTCGTGTGAGTGATATATCTAGGTATCTTCCTGTAAGTGATAGTGTTGTTGCTGCATTGTAATCGAATCGGGCTGGCACGACCGAGGAAAATACCTCTCGCTCACATGATACTGACTTAATGTATACAAGGTTCATAAAAGCGAGAGGCATTAAATTTAACCACATATACTATAAGTGCCTACAGTTATCCCGAAACTATAAAAAAGAAGTTTACTATGCATAAATACTTTTTTCAAAAAAGTTAAATATCGAAAAAATGTAATCATGCTTAGTACCGGGCGGCTACACCTTGCACGGGGTGAATGACCTCGGCGGACTAAGGCCGGTCGGGCGCTCGATCAGCTGAGGATACAGAGTGTACGAAGTGAGAAAAAACTTAAAAAAACTCCTGTGGCTAAGCTATAGCTCCGATTGATTTGTGTTTTTGTTGTGTAGCCTGATACACTTAATATGTGGTTTCATTTAAAGCCTCTCGCTTTTATCAACCTTGTATAATAATTCTGGCATGTTTCGAGCGCTTGTGAGTTTTCGTTTGTTTACTTACACAGGAGGAGAGAATGAGGCCAACCATCTTCATTATGGATGTCTTACCTATGGGCTTCGGTATTAATCCAAAACTCTGACTCTGAACCGACTCCGTCCCTCATATTAAAAAAATATATTGTGGTAGGACTGAAGACGCTTTTCTCAAAGTTGATAATCATATTAATTTCTTAAATTAATAAGCACACAAACTCACAATTCAGTCCTACATTATGACTTAAATGTGACTTTCAAATCGGGACTGTGGAATAAATCTCCAATAGCCACGTTTGCAAAGGCCGGGATAAATTTAGTTTACGTGGTCGCACTCTAGTTCCTGACTAAAGGCGATCGCACACACGCTACTTTTAGCATCGACTAGCGGCGACTTTGCGACTGCTTCGATGTTGTACACGATTTAGCGACTCTCTGCGTTCAGTCATGGTATAGGGATCGCGCGTTTTAGACTGCTGCGATGCTTCATACGTGTCGCCGCATTCGGCTTTTTGAGTGTGCACTGGGGAACGTCTGGTCGCTGCATTCAGCTTCTAAAAAGCGACTAAATTGCTGATCGCCAATGCTAAAAGAAGCATGTGTGCGGTGGTTCTAACACTCGCAGTCGCTTTGCGACTAAATCGCCACGTTCGACTTTTTAAGTGTGCACTGGGGAGCGTCTGGTCGCTGCATTCAGCTTCTAAAAAGCGACAAAACCGCCGATCTCCGCTGCTAAAAGTAGCATGTGTGCGGTGGCTCTAGCGTCAGTCAGCCCGCCGCGCTGGCGCGGAAGGAAGCGCTGCGTGCGGTGCCCGTGTGCACCGTTTCAACGAACCATTGACCGTTGCATCGACGAATAAAAATAACGGGACATTTTCATCCGACATTTTTGTTAATTCGTAGGAAACTGCGATTTTCATTGCACAGATTGACACCTACGCTATTTTAAAGTTAAATATTTTTTTTGTTGGTAGATATTAAGTAATCGCCGCCATTTAGCTACTACCGACGCCTATATTGACTTCTGCACATTTATATGTATGCGTTGCCCTCATGGCCCTCACCCCACCCCTCAATGGGCCACTAGCTACTAATATACCGCACGAGAATTAACAACATAGCCTCTCTTATCTCTCGTATCTCTTTTACGGCGGTATCATATGTAGGTACCTCCCATGTCGCGCCGGTCCAATTCAACTGTAAAGCAGCATGACACTATCTCTACGAATCTATTATACGCTTCCTAAGGTACAGTCGCACGTTTGTTGGTAAAAATATCAAATCAATTGCGAAAATTTCATTAAAAAGAATGCGGATGAACATAGAACCTCAACATTTTTAAGGTGGTTAAACAGGTTGAGTTGTTCAGTGACCGCAAAGAACGTGACGAGATATTTTTATTTAGCCCTTTCTGTATAATGAATAGCTGCTATTGGTTTATTTATCCACTATTTTATCACGTGCATTAAGCTCTGAATGGGTAGAGCCTTATTAATTGTTTGCTTTAATTCCTCACTTAGAGACAATACATTATTTATTAAATGTCTTTAAGAATCTCTCATTGTTATAGATAGGACATGCCTGACTAAGTAGGTACGGAGAATAATGTAAAATAATAATAAATAAACCCTACTTGTGGGACTAAAACCCTGCAATATTGCTAAAAATTACCTATAATATCAAATTTTAAAATACTTTTATCATCTTTTTATAGAGATATAGAGATCAAAGCAAGAAAATCAAATTGGATTATACATTACTAGCTTCCGCTCGCATGGAATTATTATACACGTAAACATTCCTCTTGAATTACTCTATCTATTAAAAAAAACCCCATCAAAATCTGTTGCATAATTTTTAAGATCTAAGCATACAGAAACACAAACGGCGGAAAGCGACTTTGTTTTATACTATGTACTGATTATTTTACAAAGCCAATTAATTTAGATAGGTATGTTATAAACTAGGTATTGCTGTACTTGCTAAAATCTCTTTTTACAGATATATGAACCAAGTGGATTTAGACATGTTGCTGTAGACAGCTGTGACGACAGAGCTCCTCTATCTTCATTGCAAAGCCCGTAAAGCACAAATAAACAAACAAACAAACAAACGCTGGATTTTATAACATGTATTATTGTAATTATGTCAGGTTTATTTTTGGAATTTTCGTAGCACAAACTTATTAAGATATAAATTTGTATAATAAAATATTTTTACATTACTTAATTCCAACATTTTCCTTAGGACTTCTAAGGAAAATCTTATATTACTTAGTTACAGTGTTCTTTGTAAGAACCGTAGATAATTAAGGATCGAAAGTTTTGTAATCATATTATGCCGATAGCTACCCTCAAAGAAAAAGGATTTACTGTAATTAGGTCCAGCAAATTATGCGATATATAAATTTTTACTTTACTTTTTTTTTTAGCGTTTATTGTCAATAACTCAAAAAGTTGTAAAAATTAAAAAAAAAATTATGGTACGTGTAAGTTGTTGAAAGGAATACACAGTTACAAGCGTACAAGAACATTATAAAAAAAAAAAAAAATATTTAAAAACTTGCGTGTTTTTGATGGTTTTTTGCAATTATTTAAACAATTTGTTGACCGATTTTGAAGTTTAAGGTCGCAAAATGACCACATTATGATCACTTTAATAGGATAAAAATTTTAAATCGATATTGTTTGTTGTTCTTTAGTTATCTTAAAAAAAACTGTTTTTTACCTATAAAACCATTTTTTAAACAGTCTTCCGCAACTCCAAAAATGACACACTAAATTTTCTCTCATTGTGTGTGAACAGACCAACCCATTTTTGCGCATAATTTGCTGGACCTAATTACAGTAAATTTTAAGCCTTATTTGCCTCTAGCAGCTGGGTTATTAGGGTAACAAATATTTTGTTAGTCATTAGCCTCATGAATATTCTTCTATATTTCGATAACAAAAAAAAAATAAATATATTTTTATATATTTTTATTGATGTTTAGTAGTTGTAACAAAAGTTTTTTACTTATGTGAGAGCTAGACTATCGTTAAGTATATAGGACTATCGAAACGTGATAAGTACACACATTATATACAAGTTAGATAGTATTGGAAAAGTTCGGAGTACGTTTTAAATATTTATCATTATTTTGGACTATCACAGTTAGAATCCATTTTACAAATATTGAAGTAAGTTATTGTAGCATCTTAAGACGTTCATTCGTAGTCTTCAATCTCTTGTGAATAAGCTTCGTGATCTAAGATTTACAGAGACTTACAAACTAGAATCTGACTTTAAATAACGCGTAATTTCGTTTTCTGTGGTTAGAAGTAAACAACAATATTAGAGACATGATGAGTGCCTAAATATCTCCGAATCTCAAGTAGGAGGACATGATTTATAGGGCAGGTTAATTTTTGGATGATCATGCTTAGATTGTTTGTGCAAGTTTAACTAAATTTCTCGAGAATAACAGTGATATTTATAAGGTCTTCAATATTTTATGTGTTAGGTACTTGAGTAAGTGATATCATACACATATAATAAAACTGTAGAAAATTTCATTCTGTATGTTTCTTGTGCGGCTTTCGCACAAAAACTACTGTACGGATATTTAAGAAACTTTTTTTTATATAGGTATTATTCCTCCGTGACATATACCTAGCGTATAATTTATCAATATTTATAATGATGCAGTATCTCGACTTAAAATACACCATTGTAGGGCAAAATAACGGGTTGACAAATCGGCCTCAAAAAACCATGACAACATAATATTTTCCAATAATAACAAGACAAGGTGTCTGGTCCACTAGTACTTATTAAAACTATAAGTATCACTTCGATTGAATCAACGGATTAAGAAACATGATTAATTGTTGTTGTAAAGTATCCACCGAAACGTGATATTAAATGGGAGCAAAGTTCTATTTCAAGCAGGGTTATGCGTCTTTGTATACTGCCCCTAGAAATAAATATGTATGTTTAGGTGGAATTAATTATGTTCAAAAAGTAGTAAAATATATTTTTGATTATTTTCTAGATCTGTGTAGAGAATCTTAGAAGTTTACTTCGCAATTTGTTTGAACAGTGAGACTTTCTTAGAAATCCAATTTAGTTTATATTGTTTGTTAGACAAAATAAATTGATTCTAGTAACTTCAAAAACGTTTTATCGACATTTAGTAATATATTACCTCACAGGCGTCGTCCTTTATATTGAAAAGTGTCAATAGAATCTTTCAATGTCCAAAGAGACTCGGAACTGAGGCATAGAATAAAATACCCTTATTAAGTGACTGACTTCAAATAAAAGCGCCCTGTACTGGGACGTTATTATTTGGAGAAGAGAAATTTATTTCACTTTTACTGTCGCATAAATGTTTCTTGAAATCTAAACATGGACACTGAACTCTTCGCATTGAACGTATTGAAATGTACTTCCCATTGTAGTAAAACCTACATGCAGGTGACAAGCCCTTTAAACTTTCCTTGCGTTGGAACTTTTCCGAGACTCCGGATAGAATGTCATGGATTATTTTAATCGTACATTTCAAAAATGTTAATAAGACTTTATAGAGATACGATTTATCTCCGACAATAGAGTTTTTTCCCAGCAATGTGTTGTGAGCATATATATAATAATCTGCAATAATTGCGACTGCTGGAACCACTGCTGAACAAGAATTCGGAGAAGAAAAAAATTATATAATATTTCTTACTATATCTCTCTCTATATCATAGTATTAATGATGATGAATCTCGAACGTTATAAGCAACACTATACACTTGAGATTTAATGCTGGGCTTAACCTAACGTAGGTGTAAATATTATATAATATTACCCCGTACAATATCCATGAAGCGAGCGTTGAAATTAATGGTAGAACTACAACGGTCTGGGAGGATAATAGTGAATATCAACTATAAAACTGACGCCAAACGGATAATCTAAGTAGGTAAACGTTATTGTACGTTCGTATAGCTTTCAAACTTTACTTTTAAAAATTGACTCTGTCGAATGTAAAAAATATTTTAAGAGCGATACATCTCTCAATCTTAGTCCTACAGGTAAATACAAAAAATGCACTTTTAAAATATTTTATTGCGAAGAAGCAAGAAAATCTTTGTAGGTACTTAAATGATTGTATATTTTTCGGTGCACAAGAAATATTAATTAAGTTATTAAATAAGTAACTAAAATGTATTAGGACATTCGCATTTCATCATCACAAATTTAAAAGGGTTTCTTCCATTTCCACGCCATTCTCTCTTTTTAACATCTGCGTTTCACTACGTCTATCTTAATGAAACATATTCATCAAATGCAGTAGGTACATGAAAACAAAAATATACACTTTACATAGCATACTTTATAAGAAACAAAACATGCTGCATAATATTTATATTCCATGTCCACGACTTGTTAATTTCTTTTTTCCCCCGACGAATGTTAATATAATTCGTATTGGCAAAGCGTTTGGCGACAGTAGGACGGAGTGAAAACTCGGAATCGATATCAAACCCGGCCTTAGTCCTCCTCGCCAAACATTTGGGTCCTTGCAGATATTGATCATTTAGAGCTTATATATTATTTGGCTAATAATACATTATTGTTATAATGTTTTGGTTAAAAAAAATTGTTTTTTTTTGAACATTACTTGTAATGTTTTTCTATAGGTATCTATAAATAATTGAAATCAACTTATTGACGACAGTAAATGTTTATCAGATACACGGAATTTTTGGCCGTGAAGTAACTAATATGTAGTAGTAGTTTAAAGTAAGAATATAGTGGAGAAGAATTTATTATAGCAATTATTCCATCCCTGATCAAAAAAGAGATTTATAAAAATGTATTTTATAGAGCATTTTTAGTTGTACCTACATTCTAACGAGTAGAGAATCACAAGAATGATTATTATAGATGACACCATCAGCCCAAACTTGAGAGAGTTTTATATTAAATTATAGTACGTTTCAACTCCATTTGGGTTATTTGGATAGACGCCAGCGTATCGTGGTTAGCGAATTCAAAAAACATGAAACATTTTGTTTCACGTTTCTCAGTTTGATGTTCCCGGTGGCTTCAGTATAATAAATCAGTTTATCGATCCTCCGCGAGTTGTGTGAGCCGGGAAAGATTCAAGAGGGGTGGCAATATTCAACGTGTAGGTACTTCGTTTGACAACACCTAAGAGCAAAACCTTGTCTATATGCAAAAATTGATCTACATGAGAAAATCGTAGTTTTGACAGACACGAAGGATGTATACAAAATGTGAATTAAATTTTGAGAAATGTTATTACTGTTAATACTGACAAATTCTATATATTATATGCTGTATTTCATATATTATCTACCTTTATATTAGTTGAATACTCCTGAGTGTGAGTACAGAATTTCCGAATAAGCTATTTATCTCTCCAATCACCTAATGCTACGGGTGTCTACCAACTCGGAATTGACCCAGTTTCTAAAACCCAGAAATGTCTCGGATACATCTCTACGGAGGGTCCGTTATACATTTTGGTTGATAAACTTACTACATTTATTAATATTGATTATAAGTTAAAGCATTATAATTGAAGTACTCAATAGATGTAATAAATTAATTTAATTCTATTTATGTTAGGTTTTTTTTTTTATGGTATAGGGGGGCAAACGAGCAGTTGGAGCCATTTTCATGACTACCGACGCCCGTAGACATCATAGAGGCTAAACAGATGCGCTGCCCTCCTTTCTCCTCCCACCTCCATAGGCCACCGCATGAAATTCGACAGCACTGATGTCACTTTACGCCGGTCTCGTGTAAGCGAGAGATCCCCCGATCGTGCTGCCGCAATACGGCTGCATGCAAGCATGCAGTGTGGTGCTACCTCTTACTATGGTTTGTTTAAATGTTTTATAATATCGGCAACGGTCGCTTTAGTAGCAAGTCCCCGTAAAATAATAAAAATTAAGTTGTTCATAAGTGTTATATGATTATATATCATTTTGAAGATTTCCGACTCCCATAGCCCATATGCAAAGATGTGTCATTTCTTCCCTCCAAAAGTCGTTAACCGTACAAAACGCAACAGCATAGCTGTCACTGCGGCGGATTATCATGTAGGAGAGAGGTACCTCCCCGGTTCCTGTTAAATAGATAAATCGTGTCTTTTTTGAGAATTCATTTTTAATTAAAAAACAGATTTTAATCTAAAACAAGTTTAAAACTGATTTCGGTTCTTACGAGTAATAAGATGTGAGTAAAGCAATATCGTGTTCTAGTTCACTAGTAAATATCCTGCAGTAGATGTCCTTAGTTCTCAACTACAACAATCAGGAACAAAGTACCTACATGAAGTTTAGTATCTTGAACAAGGTTCATGTCTGCCGGCGAAGAAGGTACACTTTACGAACTTTTTGTATGTCAAGACCTCTAAATAACTTAAGTAATATACCTTAAATAAAAATAGCTAAACCAGATATTATATCACCTACATTACCGGAAAAAAGTACCTATTGTATGTCTTCTCTCTGGCATGAATCTTTATTAATCAAACGGTTATTGCAAGTAACATATGTTCAACTTACCTTCTTTTTTAACTTTATGGCTAATTATTGCCATTTCGTATTAGGTCATAATTATCTTGTTTTCGTTCACACTCTCAAATACAAAACGATTCGATTGATGTACAATACAGCAAAAATAACCGGGGCGTTTTATCTTTATAGTGCCTTAAAGGACTTAAACTAAACCAAGAACCCTCCTTTGCATTGCGCAGTCGGGTAAAAGGGGAACATCTGTTCTAATTTATCAAAGGTCATTCGTTTAAGTTCATTAACTGAAATTATAAAGCTAACTATTATATTATATAAACCCGTAAACGGTCACAAATCACAACATCATTTCATCGTCAAATTGTGAAACGTTTGTGTTAATAGGAATAGCTAACTATAATCGGCATGTTCAAAGGGCAGATTAGCAATAGCAGCAACGTAAATTTTCACATGGACTTAGAACGCATAATAGGGATTTTTGTTGAAGCGAATTTTTCAAATTACTGGGTCTGTAGCGCGGGTAAAAGTAGGTACAAGTCCGAGACAGGCGACAACCGCAGGCGAAGACTACACGTCGCCGGCGACATCACTGATTTCTATGAATCTCTATGTAATCGATTCAGAGCGCGGCGAGCGACATGCGGCCGCGTTATAGAGATTCATAGCAACCAGTGATGTCGCCGGCGGCGTGTGGTTGTCGCCCGTCTCGGACTTGTACCTTAAGTCGCCGTCGCTAGCGACAGCTGAGCTTCACAGTCACGTTAAGTTAATTAAGTTTTAATCAAGTCACACACCTGAAGTGACTAGCTTATGTCCTACGTACGTGATTTGCAATTACATATACGTCTACAGCCTGGTTCTAACGCGCGGTCTGTCGCGCGTCAGAACCACGACTGCCGCGCAGTAGCTACGAATTGCGGTATTTAAATATGTATAGACTATGGATACGAGTTGCGCTATTGTAGCGCGACTTAGAAGCGCTATAGTTTCGCGACAAAAGCGCCTTTATTTATGTAAAAGCGCTTTTACTATTTTCAATAATTAATTAATATTATAAATGAGTAGTTTCTAATATTGTTTTATGTAGTGTGTAATCTTCGGAAAACTGACCTAGTAGTAAAAAGCTTTATCACACAACAACACACAAGTAGCTATTGTTATACATTTGATATATTATTGGCGTTCTCGGATAATTACGTTCCTCAATTATCTACTTGTAACTTATTTTTATACATAGGGACAAACAAGCTGTCAAATCACATGCGCGTAAGAAAAGAAATATAGGCTATGTTAAAAACAAGATATTTATACAGATACTTTTAGAAAGAGGTTACTGCACTGTCGCCAAATAGGGTCGAAAGTACCGCTTACATGATACCGCCGTAAAGTGAGTTTCCCGTGGCCCAGAAGGGTAAAGCGCAATTACAGGAACGCGTCTACATAATCTGTAAACGGATGTCTATGGACTAAAATCTTCAACTACTCGTTTGATTATGCAAAAATATTTAAATATTTCTATACCTACACATCGTCAATGATTTCAAAATGTGACACGGCGTGCGGCAAAGGCATCTGGTATTTCAATTACCAGAGATGAGTGACTCACAGATTATTAGCACTCTGGCAGGTCACGACTCTTGACTTTTAATTGGACTTAATAAGGAAAGGTGACTTTTTAGGAATAAGGCCAATAGATACGGGCGTATGGAAGTGTTTGTTTTTTTTTCTAAGTATGAGCAAATGCGCCTTTGATGACTGACTGACGCCCAGACATCACTGTAAGCGTTGCGACGTGTTTCTTTCATGTGTCCTCTTATTTAATGAGCCATCGTGAACATGCAAATCGAACAAACGCGGCAGAATAGTCACTTTGCGACGTTATCGGGTGAGCTAGAGGTGCCTGCCTGAGCAAGCCCAATTCTCTTACTTGTTTAAATAAATATGACTACAAGACCATCCTATACATTTAC
>LUGF01016873.1:756099-776200 GCA_001625245.1 Calycopis cecrops | reverse complement strand
CCCCCGGAGATGCTGCCACCTTGTCGGGGGGAGGAGACTTGAGTGCTTCTGTAATTACCAAGGTTATATCGGACAGGGCTATCCATACCGGACGGACTTGGGGGATAGGCCAGACTAAGAGCAGCTCAGCTAGAAAGTCCTCCACCCCTCCCTCTGAAAACAGCAGATTCGTCAGCAGACCAGGGGTCAGGATGGAAACTTTACCCGATTGCACCGTTCCAACTTTGTAGTAGGGACTGGTCTTTTCACCTCAGGTCAGCCTGTCGCTGGAGGGGCCCTGTTGCTTGCAGATCGGGGGGCCCTCGAATTATAGCGGCTGAAGGCACCCGCAAGGGTTTAATCGGTAGGGGCAACCCAGTTGCCGAGCCCGATACTGTACCCGCTTGAGCCACGAGGGCTCCTGGGTAGCGTACGTAAAGGTACTCCCCTGCGTTACCAAAAATAAAAGGTAATCTACAGTAGCCTAGAATAGTTTACACTTTGCAGCTAGATATTTACTAAATAACGAGGTACTATAAAGTGTAAACTGACACATAATTCCAACAAGAAATCGTTCCCTAGGCGTCCGCGGCGTACAGAAATGATGAAAAAATAACTAAACTAAATATTTTATTTAGATTAAGCAGCTGCCATGTATGTACAAAAGTGTAATTAATAATTTTTAAATAAATATTTATTATATTCTAAAAGTGTAGATGTTTCTTACACTTTTGACGCTTTACCGAACAAAACTTAAATGTGCAAAGTAATATTATGATTACTTATTATACTAATTTATACCTATTGAGATGGAGACTAAGTTTTATAACTTGTATATTTCGCCCATTGGAAAAAAGGACAACACATTTTCATAACAATGTGGATGTCTATGGGCGTCGGTGCTCATCAGAGGGCTGTGGCCTCTCGTTTGCCGCCTGTTACAAAAATTACATGGTATATTTTTTTATAGTATAATGGGGCAAACGAGCAGTCAGAACCATTTTCATGACTACCGACACCCAAAGACATCCGTACAGAAGTTATACAGCTGCGTTGCCCACCATGCTCCCCCCCTACACACCGCACGAAACGCGACAGTATGGCTGTCAATTTACGCCGGTGTCGTGTATATAGTGTGTGTCGTGTATGCGTACGTGCCTAACTTACGGTATAGCTATATTGTCAACTTACAAGTGGACGCCTGCAATGCGACGCAAATACTAATTATAAAATATTTCGTTAAAAAGTTTTTGCTCTTAGATAATTATGAGCGTGGTTGCTCGAATCACATTTTGTGGGTGTGTTCCATAACATTGGCCCATATAAAGTAACCTTGTTCTTGGAGATTAATTAAAATATCCTGAAGGTACGTTAGAAATTATATCTTGCCAAAGAGCATCATGAGTGATCATTTAAAACATACTTTAGCTAAGCGAAAACTTATGGTTTAAATTATGATTTTTTTTAAAAATAATTAAAAATTAAATTTTTTTTTTACCGTTACGAAAACTACGGGACCGATTCGATTGAAATTTGGTATAGACATAGTAAATTACCTACCTATCGCGCTATAGGCTCATCTAGTGTTAATAGACTGCTTTTTTTATTGAAAACTTTATCTGTAGTTTTTTGTAACTTTTCGAAACAAATGTAGCGCCAAGGTGTTGATGTGACTGTTAATAAGTATCTTAACATACGGTTACTCTTTACACAAAATATCAGTTGTCCCTCGATTGCAACATCTTCAAAAACAACATAGTGTACATTAACATTAAAAATTGAAAATTTACGAAAATTACCCAAATTTTTATTTTAAACATTTGGCCGTTATTTTTTATATGAAATCATTAATTTCGATAAAATCCATACAAATCAGTATCAACTTAGCTAAAAATTGAATGATCAAAGTAAAATTTTAAACTGCTAACCAAAATAACTTTATTCTAATTTGAATTTATTAGTTGTGTTCATTGTTCTTATTTTATTTTTAAATTTATATCTCAATAAAAACGAGAGTTTACAATAAAACTGGAGAATCAATAAAATATCATAAATAATTTAAGTACATATTGTTAATTTTTATTTAAAGATTTCAGAAATGCCGCCCGCCCTTTGCTAAGCATAATCTGCAACTGCGTAGGAAATTTCTTTGCAGTCTGTCAAATTAAAAATCAAAATTATGCCTAACAAAGCCGATGTACATATGTATAAATTTCTCGTGTCACAATTTTACCATACCTACTCCTCCGAAACGGTTTGACCGATTCTCATGAAATGTGTGGATATCGGGTAGGTCTGAGAATTCATCACCGCGATATTTCCACTGGATCGAAACTCACGCGGGTGACACCGAAGAGCTCCGCTAGTCATATATTTAAACATATGTAGTTTCGTGTCACGATATTAGTCTTCAAACTTCTCTGAATGGTTTCGTATCGTATAAAGTATTATTCAACTTACGCGAGTGCTACCAGCCAGCTAGTTCAATCATATGAGATTAATACAAAATATCATTTAATAGACTTTCATTCTTTGTGGTGATAGAATACGTTCCAATGCTATTTCACAATGACCATCAAAGCATATCGTGCTTCCAGGCCCCTAAGTTGAACTATTGTCAAAATAAGTGGGGGCCGGTTTCTTTGTTCAAAGGCTTTACATCATATCTGTACAGTTGCAGCCTCGTGAATTCTCACATTTGGACTTAAACCTATTTTATAAGAACTTATATAAGGGGTATATTTGTATATCTATACATATTATAAAACTGTATAAGATGTCATAGTCTGTTTCTTGTGCGACTTTCACGTAAAAACTACTGAACGGATTTTGGTGAAACTTTTTTTGTTACATAGGTATTAGTCCTCGGTAACAAATAGGCTATAATTTATAAATATATGTATAATAATAATGCTTCAGTCGGTATCTCAACTTGAAATACTCTATTGTAAGTTAAAGTAACGGGTTGACAATTCGGCCACATAACATTACATACACATAACATAACACGTTACCATGGCAACATATTTTCCAATAATGACAAGGCATCGTCTGTCGGGTCAACTAGTGTACTATAAAGGGTCACTGCACTGACTGAGTCACTATTACTTGTAGTAGGAACATACAAAGTAATTATTTCAAAAATATTTTTAAATTTTTATAGAATCATGAGACTTGTTGTTTCTGAAATGTAACAAAGAATTCATTTACATAATCTCGATCATCGGTGACTCACGTCGTGTAATGTGCGGTTGCTACTGAAATAATATAATTATTGTGTACGTTTAATTGAGGTATAATTGCATTTTTACGTTTTATATTGTAATGTCTGATGGCAGCAAGCAACTTTATTAGACATACAATTCTGAACTCATTTGATTCTATAAATAGATATACAGTGATACCTCGAATTACACTACCTCTACTTACGCATGCCCGGAGTTACGTAGTTTTCAAATTACTTTAACTCGTAAAACTACACATCAGTTAGATTATCTAATATTGCTTCGTCTAAATAACTTTTAATGTCTTCTAAATTGTAAGTTTTCCGTAATAACATTCGATCCCAATTTAATACTTGATATTATGTTGTGAATATATGTATGTATATTCCAACTTACGCGGTCAAAGCTCGTTTCCACCTATTGCGTAACTTCGTAATATTATTGTATTAATATTTATAAACAATTTAACTCTGTACACTCAATAAATGGTGCTCGGAAGACAAGATTTTTTTTATATAAAACTTTTTTTTAATGAACCTGCTTTTATTCAAAATTGAATTACGCTTAGAAATACTTTGAACGTCAGAATCGAAACCACATAGAGAAAGAATGAGTGCAATCAATAACATATCACAAAGCAAGCATCTATCTATAATCTTAAAGAAAAAATGAGAGAAGAAAGATCTAGAAATTAACTACAGTAATGAAAAGTGTTTGTATGTGAACAATAACAGACCCTTCATAACGCTGAGACATTGTACCTATATATACAAATCGTCGGTGTGTGCTATAGCTGAATCGGAAACGACAATCTAAATCAGAGCCACTTCATATCAGAAATGAGCGCATCGGAGAAGAAAGCGACAGCATACAATCTTCAAACCTTACACAGCGTTGATATAATAAATAAATAATATACTTTATAGAGCACAACAATTAAAATATAGGCTATAATACATTTTGTATATATACCGTGACAATTTTACAGTCGGGGAAACTAGGCTTAAATATCATGTTATCATGTTTTCCGAAACTACACCACAATTTTAACGAAATTTCGCATGCATAATTTTGTCGAGCTTAAAATGTAGGCTTTATTTTATTTACATTAATACAATTAAAACGTTTGACCACACGCTACAACAGCGGGTGGTCGGGTCAGTTAGTAAAGTGCTCTAACCAAATGCTATCAGCTCATTGGTTTCAGCGGTAGGATCTGATGTAAATATAAATAAATAAACGTTAATTTTGCAAAAATACATTCTAATGAGTCTATATTGCAAAATTAAATATTTATTCAAAAGGTATATATGGCAACTAGCCCCGCGGTTTCATCCGCGTTCATTTTCTAAGAAACCCATATAAGCTTCAACACCCAATTTCACCCCCTTAGGGGTTGAATTTCTAAAAATCCTTTCTTAGCGGATGCCTACGTCGCGGTCGTAACATCTACCTGGATGCCAAATTTCAGCTTGATCCGTCCAGTGGTTTGGGCTGTGCGTTGATAGATGGCTATGTCACGTTTGAGTTTTATATATATATAGATAAAAAATTTAAACCTGTGCCTCCTGTGATGAGTGATGTAAGTTGACTTGTACCCTTTTTTGTGAAAACAATCAGCAAAAATTACGAATTTTTTGATCCAACTCAAAAACTTCTGTGCTATATTTTCGGAGATAATATAGTGAAAAGTAGCATCTTGGTAAAAAAAAGTGCATATTGATATAAAACAAGTTGTACCTCTTTATGTAGGTACTGGTTCCAAAAGCAATTTCTCGTGTTTAGTTTTAGGCTTTCTAGGAAGGCACCATGATGTAACTAAACTTATATCATTTCACACATTTTTTATTCTTATTACAACAACTTAGTAGGTACAAATATTTTTTTCAAGAAAAATCAATATTTTCTCCAAATGTAATATTGTCGAATATTAAAAATATTATTATTGAATTTAATATTTGTCGAAAAATATCAAATGTATTTTTAAAGAGAATGTTTTTATCAACAATATGAAGTACTCAGGTCGATTCTACTCTATGATAGCTGTTCACAAAAGAGAAATTTTTTAATCTTATTTTCGCTCTCATGTTAAATTAAGATTTAGCACTTGTGTTACTTATCACAGGAGGCACAGAAATATACGTTACGACTCATTTTCAGACATACAGAAATGCTCACAAACGCACCGTTTCGAAGCAATGCAACCACAAACATTATAAGAAAGGATTTGAGAGAGCTAAATCACCGACTCACCTTGTAAAGACTGTTACCAGATTTTTCCCTTTTTTTTATAGCATAGGAGCACAAACTAGAAATCGGAGCCATTTAGTGATCATCGACGCCCATTTACATGCAGATGCGTTGACTTCCTTCAACCATCCCCCAATGGGCCACTGGCTACTCCCGAACCGCAAGAAACGCAACAAAGATATTCTGACAAGACCCAGACAATATACAAATATTAGAAAATATATCGCCAATTTTGAATTTGCTTTAGTAATTATAATTGTAAAAGACATTTTTTCCGAACCGATACGACCTGTTGTTCTTTAAGAAAAGAGCTGAACTCTTATTTAAAAGGCCGGCAAAGCCTTACGTTTTGCTTTTGTCTATGGGCGACAGCAGTCAACTATCATCTGCTCATTTGCCCCATATCCTATAAAAAAAGACATGCCATTAAGGTACACGGATTCGACGCAGACATAATATTTTATAGAGTAATTTCTTTCAATGTACCGAGGTGATAATTGTTATCACATTACAAACATTCCAACATGAGGTATGTGTTGCGATACGACACAACCGTTAATCTAGCCGTGATCTTGAAAGTCAGTTCAAATATAGGACATGAAGTTTCAATGGGAGAAATGCAATAGCCGATCATGCCTACACAATGTCTGATTGAGCATGGCAAACTATCAGTTTTTAGGTAAAACTTGAGTTGTGAGGACATGGGGCTGTTCAAATATTACATAAACACTGTAGGGGGTGGGGGGTGGAGGGAAGTAACTTTGCTTATTTTTTTGCAAATTCAAGTAATAAATATACTGATGTTTGCTAATAAGGGGGGAGGGGGATTAAAAATGACTGAAAATATGCTACGTAATACTTAAATGACCCCCATACGGGGCGTCGATGAAAACGGTTCCGGTTGTATTTTTATCCAAGTCAAAAGGCTTTGTTTTTAGAGCTCGATTATGTATGTATACAAATTTCGATGAACCAGGCTCCGGCCTGAACGTAGGGATTTCAACGTTATTGGATTCGTTGATAATGCGAGTGACACTCGACACTTTAAAATATACTTTGAGCAGTTGAATTTTATTTTTCTATTTTATTTTAGATAATTACTCACTAGCTTTTACTTCCCTCGCGTCATTAAATTGTTTTTTGAAATGAATAGTATCCCACGTCATTTCTGTTACTTTTAAAAGTGTACAAAGTTTCATGGTCATGAAGATCGGTTACGTAGTTTTAGAAAGCGTAACAGACAAACTTTATTTCAAATTTTTTATATTAGTAGGGATATGGTAGTACCAAATGAATTATGGAGGCATAATATTGTCGATCGTAAATTGAAATGTTGCGCGAATGCAACTTATACATTTAAGCAAATATGTCACGAACGAACAGCAGGATATCTGTTGGCATATTTGCGACAGACATAATTTCGTATAATATAGATGACATTTTCGCACGATATTGATAATTGATCCGAATTGTATTTACAGATTACGTTTTGCAATGAAATTATTTCATACATTTCATGGTCTGATGTACGCTGCGAAAATGACATTACAACAATTTATACATGAATTATTTGTATCGTCATTTCTCAATAGTCATGCATCTTTGATGTAGATGTCTAATTACGAAGTGAAAAGTTATAACTTTGAAATAACAATAGCCATTAGTTAGTATCAATAATTGAAATATATTTTAATTATCTATACTAATATTACAGAGGTAGAGTTTCTACCTTTATGTCTTAGGTGATGATAGAAGGTAATCTTTGAAAATACTATTAAAATACTTTCATCACCAGAAAGCTAAACTATTCAGGAGTATCATAAGCTGCGCCCCAGGTTTCAATCCATTATTTTGGGAGAAAGCGCAGTCTATAATAAAGTAATTCCCTTACTACCGCTTTTCTTCGCAGTGATATTTCCCAACATTTTTAGGTGGGATTCGATGGTATGTAGAAGTAGCAAATGAACCAAATACCCACTAAAACCACACGGGAAACGTCGCCGACTATACAGGAGCACCTGGACTATCAGTTGTTGGTGCCTCGGCGACTGACCAGTCCCTCAAACTAACCACTAATCTATCATCGCATAACTAAAATTACCGAACCAATCAAGATGAAATTTGATATTTGTATAAGAGCACCTGCTAATATTTATATAACAAGAAGTTTGACAAAAATCTCATACTTAAGGAAGTATAAGTCAATCCAGGAGAAAGTAAAAGTCAGTCCAAAAGGAAGACAAAAATACCAACATTGTTTAACTTGCAGACAATATGCCGGTAGCTAATAAATGACGTGACTAGGCACAGTATACCATGCCATAACATGTTCTACGCTATCATACATCGCTCTTCAACTCTTAAAAAGTTACCACTTCAGATAATTCCCTATTATTTAGTTATCGATAGCATTCACGAATGTACTTAGTATTTGTTATATTAATGTTGAAATTTAATTATTTACGAAAGAACAATCAAGTAAACGTGTTAATAAATGATAGCCTTGCTCATATCATGTTATGTTTCTTCTTAGTTTATGTTCTATTTCACAAAAAAATCATGATACTTTTAATTAGAAGTCTAAGTCGAAAAAAAATAACATTTCAAAATCACAATGATTTCTTGACAGCGCGGCGCTGTGAGAAATCATTATACGTTTTGTTACTAAAAAACACTACAAAATACAAAATAAAAACTAAAACCTGTTCAGCTTTAATAAAATAAGAAGATATTGTACCTCCATGTTCATATTTCGTGCATCAGCGAGCGAACTGACAGTTTCCCAGATTCGGTTACTGTGCGTAATTTGAATTGTGTGACAAGAAGGTCGGGTGCAGGCGCCGGTAACCGTAATACGTCACTAGTTAAGAGCCATGTTTACATGATGCAGTATCACCGCACTAAGCGAGTACTTAATTGAAATATTGAACCTGGTAAATTTAATGTATAATAAATAACATGTTATGTCAAATAGCTAGTAGATATTTGACTTATAACCACATAAATCAACATCATCATTATCAGCCGGAGCACCTCCGACCACATAAATAGCTAGTTTATACTAATGATTTCTAATCCCAACATTATGATATTGAAATTTATGTAGGTATTGGGAATATATGTTAATTGGGAATTAATAGGAACCTACGAAACTAGCTTAATAATTATTTTCTTTAATTTAGGACACCGTTTTAATCTAACATGAGTAACACTTGATTATATAGAATTATAATACACATTTATAAGAATAATTATTTTATGCACCTGTCTCAGTCACACTGGAATATTTATTTCAAAAGGTTCGAAATTAGATGAGTGTTGCAGTTTATTTATTTTTAAATAGCCCGCGGTATTTTAATAAAATAGCACAGTTTATTAGAAGTAGCATTTAAGAGGCAAATGCAGTTTTACAAATTGAGAATTTAATGTATGCTATGTTTTAGTGTTTGCTTTTTCGAACAAATTATACATTTTATATCACTACCTATACTTTTATGTAAATAAAGTCGAGTTCATAGAAATAGAAAAAAAGTATAAATGTTATTTTTCCATTTTTATTTACATTCGGTTCTCAAAAATAATATTTTTATGACAGAATTCACCACAAACCATTTTTGATTGGATTTATGCATCTGGCATTAAACTGGACGCGACAAAAAATAGTCAAATTGTTTTTCCATATATTGGTATGTTCTAAAAATACGAAATACGAAATAGTGCGTTTAAAATGGGTCGCTGGGCCCGTGTGGGGTTGTAAAGGGGTCAAGAATCGATTTTCGCGTTCGCACTGGACTTACCCGCTTGTCAACCACGCTCACTTTCCTTGCGATTTCATTTTTGTTTGGCAATCTCGTTTTAGTTAGAAAACGAGGCGAATTAATATGCAAGACTTTACACAAATTAAAATGAAAACTTTCCTATACATATATAGGTATAGTTTAGCGGATGCCCACATTACGTAAAGAATATTTCTAAGTTGACTGTATTTAAGTGAAGCCTTTTTGTTGATAATACTACACGTCATACAAGTAGTATTTCCTACGGCATTCACGGCATCTAATGTCTAACATAATCATAACGTCTAAAGGTCTATTATATTTGTGTCGATATTTTTTTTAAATTACTTTGTCCTCTTCCGTATACTCTCACAAAGTAAAAATAGGTATGTATAATAATAATAATAATAACTGAACCTAATATCGTCTTACGCTGTTAATATAAAACATATTTAAAGACCATCCATTTGAGACCAAATTTGGGTCTAGCTGCTGCAAGCCAAAACTATTTTCCATAACCAAAGTCATATTGAAATGGTAAATTTAAATCTTTCAAGACAACGCACATAATCAGGACTATTCGAGTATCGGTTTAAATGAAACTGATCATAACTGACATTGCTAGTGAGATATAATGAAAGAATAAATTTAATTGAATTATGTGTCCATTATTCCATCGGTAGATACTACATATATGCGTACCGAACATATTATAATAATTGGATTGGTATTTCCTACCTATTTACTTAAATAATAATCAAAATTCGTCTATTCAGATCCGATCAGGGTCGAATGCCTAACCTTACGGTCATCATTATTATTTTAAAGTTCTTAATCAATAAAATAATCCGATTATCTGATTATCCCTTTACAATAAAAACAACCAGTACAGAAACACAAATTCCAGCATAGCTAAAAAACGTTGAATAGTAATTGCACCGGAGCTACGTACAACTAAAGTAATTTAAACGTTCTGAATACTTTACGGGCTTTGATGTGATATGTTCTGGAGCGGGATATAAGCGCGTTTGTTTGTTCATAAATATGTATCATAGCTGAATCATATTATATACGAGTTATGTAATGAAGTAGTCGTTTTAGAACACACTTCTAGTAAGAGGTAGAGCCACGCTGCATGCGTGCTTGTAGCCGAATCGGGACGACCGGGGAGGTACCTCTCGTTTACACGAGACCGGCGTAAAGTGACAGCTGTGCTGTCGCGTTTCGTGCGGTGTGTAAGTAGCCGGTGGCCCATGGAGGGAGAAGGAGAAAGGAGGGCGACGCATCTGTATAGCTTCTATGCGGATGTCTATGGGCATCGGTAGTCATGAAAATGGCTCCGACTGCTCGTTTGTCCCCCCCTCCTATACCAGAAAAAAAATGTATGCATTTTGCAGCACTATATGATTTCATCATGATGATGATTAAGCACAGTTGCTATATTTATAATAATCAACATATTTTTGTCACATATTTTTTTGTATGCAAACGAGCAATCGAATTTATGACTACCTACGCCCATAGACATCCGCATAGAGGTTATACAGATGCGTTGCTGCTCCTCTCTCCATGGGCTACTTACAGACCGAAAAGCGTCAGCACAGCTCTTACGGCTTATGTTTTCGTGTAAGCGAGAGGTACCTGGTTGGTAGCGTCATATTTTTCCGTGCAGTAACTATTACAAATGCATTGTTAGGAATGAACAGTCATTTTCGACAAGTCCACAACAAAGTGGCGGAAATAGGATGAACGTTCATAACGTTTTATATAGCCTATGAATGAGAATAATTGGTACACAGCGCATCGTGATACGGTCTATAACCAGACGGACAGTCTAGAATATTCTTTTTTGTATATAAGAACTAGCTTCGCTCCGCGGTTTCACCCGCGTAAGTTTTGATCCCGTGGAAATATCGAGATGAAAAATATTGCCCTATTCTCAGATCTATCTAGTATAAAATGGCTCCGATTGCTCGTTTTCCACTTTAAACTATGAAAAAAAAACTGACGCCTAAATCCCAATCGACCTAAATGTGAACTCGGCGACTAAAACCAGACCGATGATGTCATTAGGGGTGAGGCCAAATTATTGACTCAGTCACGAGAACATACCTGTGCGGTTATAATTTTGCCATGTTAATAAATTTATACTGTTCAGTTAGTAATTATACATATAATACATGAGTACATATGTTATATTAATAATATGATAATAATTTTACTATTTTATGCTTTTTACATTTAACTGCTTGCCTTGCGGTAATAGTCAAAACTTATAATACATTTAAGTACTCCTCCATACAATAAAGGTACTCCAAAACTTATGATGCCTACATGTAATCTACTCCTATATGTATGTAGACGATATAAGAACAAAACTTCTTAGTTTTAGACATTATATTATATTGTTTTAGTTTTGTATCGCCTACTTTGTCCTCAGTAATCATGCGTTTATTTCACATAGATCTGTTTTCAGCGTTCGATTGCAAGAATTACATATTTTTTTATAAATTTTGAATGTAAGATTTGGGATAGCCACTCTATTATCGATTGTCAACTGGCTGTCCGAATGATTAATATCGCCCATAGCCCATAGACATCCATAAATACGTTAACTCGCAGGTGTGCGTGTATCTAACACTTGCGCAATGAGTAGTAACGTATTTAACTGATCACTTAAAATATTATACAGTTGATATTCCTTGCTTCTTTTTTCGTTTGCTGAGGAAGCGAAGAGAACTCCCAGCTTCATCGGATCCCTCGCTAATCCCATTTAAATACGGGTAGTTGATTATTAAGACTAATAAGAAGAATCGTAATTGCAACTGTCGGTCGCCAGCGAAATTTTCTCGTTTATTCCACTGTTTGTTTTTAGTAATTTAGAAACCTGTGATGCGTTTTTTTTATTTCTTTTTTATCAATTCCAAATCGTATAAGTACACTAGTTACCTACTCTCGACGTAACTTTTGTTTGTTTCATCTATTTTGTTTTTTATTTCCTCTTTATTTATCTGTACATATACTGCTGCAGCTCACCAAAATGAGATCATAACCGAATATTTATTTACAGCCATAATTTGGATATCATCCTGCGTTATTAATAGATAAATAACATCCATTTGCTAAGCAGCTAGATAATTGAAGCGTCGTAATTTCAAGTGATTCGCGACACAAACAGAACACACTTCAAACGTATCTAATGCAGCTTAGTCGATATTGATCCACGATTTAGTATTGAGTTATGAACTTTGACTGATATGGCTACAGCTTTAGCTCTCTAGTTAATGAATTAGACATGTTCGTAAGTTATTAATATTGAATGTACTTCCAAGCAAATTCGAAACTACATTTATCTCACCTAGTATTATTATTATTTATTTCTAATACTAAATTCGTGCCACTTTCCCACTAGGGCTGGATTTTTTACTTTAGTCGGCTACTTGAGCCTGAAGTTCTTGACAACAAACCTTTTTTTTAAACACGTCGTGATAAGTATAAAACCAAATTAAGAGTAACACAATTCTTTGGTTCAATGTTACACGACAAGAGGTATTTATAAAGCGATGAAAACGTATATTTTGTGTGTCGTAACACGTTTTTATAAATATCCATTCCAAAATCCCCTGGTCCAACCCTTGCCCTGACAATATCCGATAACGTTATCGCCTCATCTCGCTCTTACCTATATTTTGGATCTACGCAACGCGGTCAAAGGGTGTAAATATATTTATAGGTATGTGGAGGTTCAGCGCTCTGAGCTCTAATCTACTACTGCTCCCTTTTGAACTCGCTCGTGGTTTACACGCATACATTTTGCTTACGGTTCTTTCAAATAAATTCCCCGTTCGTTCCTGCGTTCAGTTAAATATAGAATTTAGTGAGAGGTGAAACTATTCATCGTTTGTCCAGTGATTATCGTATCACGTCGACTTCCTCGTTAAAAATAAAAAGAGTAGAGGTGAACATTTTTTAAACATGAACATTATTAACAAACTTAATAATAAAGTTAATTAATAATTATTATTAATTAACTTGGGTAATTTATAAAATAATTTAATTATTTATTTAGTTATTTTTAATATTAATAATTAAATTATTTTATTTCGATCGTACCTACAGCACTATATAATGCTTCACATTAGATGTTGTGCAATTTAATAGCAACCAGGCTAAACAATAACACGAACATCGCCAAACTAGATTTATGTAGGTAGGTACTTATATTATTAGTGATCGAAATTTGATCTAAATTATTAAATAAAAAAAAGTTTGGTAAAACCAAATGTGCATGCCTTAAGCACTCGTGTCATACGTATGTTATTTAAATTAGATACTCATGATAACATATACGTTTTTCACCAAAAATTGCTTATTTTATTTTTAATTTTCAAATAGTTTTATGGTAAACTTGAATCTTAAAGAAAATAAGTTATTTTATATTTATTAGACATCATAATGTAAAAAAATAAAAACTGCTTCAGATAAAAGCGATTATTACCAATATAAATTACATAATTTTAGTCGAGAAACGTATATATATGTTTACCACATAAATTATTAAACGTTAGACTAATAAAATTGTGCTGGCAGCTTAAATGAATGACGCAATTAAAACTTAACCATAAAGAATGTCTCTTACCATAATGTTTTAAGTGCGCGAACGCGATTTATTCAATTATACACTCTAACGTTGTGAAAATAAAGTCTCAAGTGGCTTTACTCTCAGAGCTCACTGTTGACACATTTTTGACGTTTACTCTGTGTATTTGTATACAAGGCTGCTTATGATGTAAATTTTTTAGTTTCATCAGTACACATTTGATTTTTTACAATAAAAGGAATAATAATTGAGTTATGGTTTTCTAATCAGTTCGTCACAATAGATTTACGGACCTATTGAAATAAAATTTAAATCGATTAGTTATGTTTTTCAAAAGTTATGGTGATTACAGAGAGAATGTTATATGTTTTTCATAGAATTTTTTCTGAAAAATTCATTTTTTTATCTAAATTGTGGGTTGGATTGCTGTTTATTGTTTAGAAAAATGACCATTGATGTTTTCTTTTATTGTGGTATGAAGGCCAACCTACTTTAAGCACTATATTATTATTTATTTAAAATAAAACTCTGACCGAACCCAGTTTTTGATTTTTAGGCGAGAGTAGAGCATACCTACGCTCGCGCTTAAGGCATGCAATAAAAACCCGTTAGACTTCAAATATAGTTTGAATGGGTAGCTTTGTATACTTTTTGAAAATTTTATTTAAAATTATTAGGATTCTTTCATCCGTCCTTGTCCATACTTATGGGTAATCTTCAACTATACCAAATTACAATATCCTACAATATCCATTCGCGCTATTCCATAAAAGTACGATGGGATTTTCTTTTCTTCATGTATATTCATACATACTAAATTAGAATCACTCTCTTTTATATATTAGTTGAACTTTAAATCAATGAAATACTAGGAATGTTTATGGTATTCGATTTGAGAATAGATATATCGTAAAATGTTACATCATTGTCATTCATTTTATATTCGAAAACGTTTTTGTGGGATAAAGTAATGGCTGTGTAGGCGTGAGAATGTGACCTCACCGGCGCGCATCTCGGACTGGCCTGTTGGTAGTGGCAATCATTACTGCAGACCGTGAGATTGGGGGTTCGATTTCCTGATATGATTAGTGTTATTACAAAACTACACAACTTGACAAATGTTTTAATAAAAAAACTAAACAATTTGACTAAAGTGTGGGTTTCTCAATTTCTTAATGACAGATGTACTATTTTTTTTTTTGGCGCAGGGAAAATGCTTTTACGCACCATCCACCCGGCCCTGGGTGAACCGGGAGGACGTGTCGGACTCAGTATATGAAGAACCACTACCGACCAAAAACCACTGCGAGAGCCTTCGGCCGCCGTAATGGAGTGCCCCGGATATTGACAGACGTACTTAAGACAATATGATTTCACGACCAACAATAGAGCTGGAAACGTGTCAGTACTCTGCCTGATTTCTTTACAGTAATGATCCAGATATGGGCTTAGGGAGTCTGCAGCCCCCGGTTCCGTTACGGTTAAGGGCTTTAAGATCTTTTTATATCCATAAAGAGCCCTTTCCTAAACTCCTGGCCCATGGAGGTGGGAGGAGAAAGGGGGGCAGCGCATCTGTATAGTCTCTATGCAGATGTCTATGGGTGTCGGTAGTCACGAAAATGGCTACAACTGCTCGTTTGCCCCCCTATACCATAAAAAAAAAACTCCTGGCTCCCCCGGGACCTGCCAGAGCTTAATCCGGCGTTGCGACTGCATTACCGTAAATCAATACCAGGATAACAACCAGAATGAAAAAAGAGAATTTTAGTGGAATGCGTTTGACAATTCTGTATTTTAATATATTTTGTATAGACCAGTTTCGTTATAGCATAAATTCCGAGTCCTATTGTTATGAACATTTTACCAGATTTATTAAATAGAAATATAAATAAAAATATAGCAATGGGACATTGCAATCGGAAATTTCCTATTTTTATTTAACGTGCGCAATTTGCTTTGAGCAGCATACACCGCTTTCATTGCATTGTAATATTTTGGACTTAGTAAATTTTCATGTAGTGGTTATAAACCACAAAAAACTTAGCGCTATTAAGCCAATGATATTTAAATGAATTAAATAATAATTAAAATTAATTATAGATAATATAATATAATAAATAATTGCCTCATTACACCGGCGTTTAATGTAATACAAGCCTATATAATTTGGGAAATAAACTTAAGGATAGATCAAAAAGGTGCTAGTGCTTCCTACTCGAGATATAACAGCCAATCCAGCGCTTATCATGCTTGCTTACTGTTAGCAAAAAATTGTTACAAACGTAAGTAATCG
This sequence comes from Calycopis cecrops, assembly GCA_001625245.1. Classification (NCBI taxonomy): domain Eukaryota; kingdom Metazoa; phylum Arthropoda; class Insecta; order Lepidoptera; family Lycaenidae; genus Calycopis; species Calycopis cecrops. The sequence continues at coordinate 760,078 of LUGF01016873.1, read as the reverse complement.
GAGCTTTATGTTGCCAACGCTCATATCAAACCCTCCTCCGCTCAAATAGGCTTTTTTCAACCTGTCCCCCTATAGTGGACAGAGCATTACTCTGGCTATTTCAGTTGTTTGCATTTCAGTAATTTAAGAAACATAGGCTACCGTCAACTCACAAATATAAGATATACGACAGCAAGCGGGTCACTTACACCTAAAGCTCCAATCAGACAAGACAGACATCTTGAAAATATTTACATGATATAAAATAGTATAGTCAGTAAAAGTAGTAAATTTAAAATATTCAAACTATTTATTCGCTTATCATTAAAGTAAGTTTTATATTGTTTTAGTATGGGAACATGTTCTTGTCTTTCAACTTTAAATAAGTCCACAGCAATTAACATGCAAAATGAAATTTTAAGTTGTTAAAAGTTATTGTTGCTTTGTGTTCCCTTAAACTTAAGGTTGCATTTTGCATTTTCACTTCACGCGAGAACGAAGAAAATTAAAAACACGGCCACACTTAATGAGCGAGACAAACAACTTGTTGTCACTGTCGCACTTTCTATGGCGAGGTTCGGTGTCAAGACAAAAAAGATTTTATGAATGGCTTTAACAGGGACGCCGTTCTACGCTACCGATACTACTTATTCATCTTTTATTTTCTTTACAACTTCTTTACACTGGATACACATTTTGGTCATTCTATGAAGATGGCAATCATTTCTCAATTTTACCTATGCGTTTTTATCTTTTTTTTTTTTAGTATCAATTACTCGACAACATTTTTATAGAGGCAAATGATAGAGCTACTTTGAGTATAAAACCAAATGGAGACGCCGCGAACGCAAAAGCCTATGACAAAAAAGTCTGTCAAAATCGGTAGAGGACGCGGTAGTCACACGCTAAACACTAGTGTTAATTGTACATGCAAAGAAAAATAATGTCTAACACTAGCTTATATACATCTCATCGAGTGTCCGAAATTGACCTTTGATATTTTTTTAAGGCAGGGGACGACACTGGCCCCTTTAAAGTCTTTCCGATTGTTACATCGGACGCATTTGTTGTTTAGGCACTAAAGCATTTAATATTTTTTATTCCAAATAAAACTAAATAGTAAATACCTTTTGTAAATTCCTAACCAACAATTGATTGCAATGTGATTTATTAGACATTCATTATGTTGGCTGGTCAATCGAGTGTACGACAATAATTGGATTATTGAGAAGGAAATACGGCTTGTTACATGTAATTTCACAACGCATTGATTCGAAACATAGCAGTTACTGAAACTATGGAATGTGAGTCCATAAATTCCGTATTTAGACAATGATGCGTCCGCTGTTCAGATATCCCTGTTATTTTCATTTACGATTTTGGCATGAAATATTCAATATTCCGATGGTCTGTCTGTCTGGTTTATCATACCACGGGAATATGTCCAGTTTGACTGCGTTTATGGATACTATACATGCTTGAGCGTTGATGATTTTTTTTCAAATGTATAAACAATATTTTCTTGTAGGTACTAGGTACCCGTATCAAATATTTACACTGAATATTAAAACAGAGATCTCGTTCAAAGAAGAGTACTTTTAAGCGACTTAATGGTTTTTGATTATATTTTTCTACCTTATTTATTTATACTAAAAATTTATAGAGGTATAGTTTCTTTTTTTCGGTCTCCAAACCAGTAGACTGACGACTTGGTTAAGATGGCGGAGAGCCTCTGGATGCATTCGTAACGTGATCGTGACCTTTGGCGCTCTATGGGGGAGGCCTGTGTCCAGCAATGGACATCCTCCGGCTGATGGAATCTTTGGAAATATCTTACCGATTACAAGAATTGTTACTAGCAAAAGACTATACTACTCGGAATTAGCATTATATGATACATTATTACCTATAAAGTGAGAACAAGTCGACTAGTGTTCAGAAAACGTGGCCACTGGCAGGTGATTTTGTAGAACTTGTCGTTTTAGCTGTTCTCGCAGCTCGTAATATGCTAATGCCGGTGTTTAGAGTCGTCCATTAAAATCCCACGGAACGGCCATTCATTTCTCCAATAAGTATTAGTCTAGTCTGTATCGTTTTGAGCTTTTTGGTATTGGTTCCATATTTAAAATGTTAAAAATAAGTAAGTATTATTATAAGTTTTCATTGAAAACGTAGTACATACTTATTTATCTACATATAATATTAAATGTTTAATCTATTTTAAGAAGCTAAAACGCGCTAATCTCGGAAACTACTAATCAGACTTACAAAATTATTTCGTTGATAAATGGCCCATTTAGCAAGATCTATTTGTAATGAGCGGAGTAGGAGGGTTGCGCGGGTGAAACCGAATGACGCTGTTATTTTTAAGTGGTCTTGGCCTTGGACTACTCGTACCCAAAGCTGCTACTCCTGTTTCACTAGGATCAACAGTGGTAATCACGACCCTTTGATATGATCTCAGGGAACCCGAGGGGAAAGCTAAAACTGTATTGGACCAGCAACGAATTTAATCAGAAGAAAATAGGAGTAGGAAGAAATTCCATTTTACCTCTCCAGTTAAAGTAGGAGATAGTACAAGATTGCAATGACTTAGACGAACCAAGAAAAGAAAAGGCAGCCAGTTGACCTTCAGCTGCTTTGCACCACGGAGATATTATATTCTAATAAAAATTACTTAATAATGAGTAGGTATTTAATTTGTTGACATTTAAGATGTTACGACTGAGTTAAAGTTGAATGGCGCTGTTAGTCAATCATACTAGTATTTAAAGAACATGACTTCATAAGTATGTGTGTTTCAAATTATATATTATCCAATCATACACAATTCATCGTAAATAAAATTATTCACTTTAACGTTATCTCTTTTATCAAAGGATAATTAAAATTGTTCATAATACGAAAATTATTCGATATTATTGTTCTGTTGTATTCGGTTCACTCGTTTATCTGGGCTGATTTCCAGCCGTAATGGGGTTGTGCTTTTACTTGTGATTATTCATTCGAACATTTCCGTTAAACAAATGATTCCTCAACGAAATTTAATTTAATTAGCGTGCCTACCCATTGTGCAAATTACGCATATTTTTTTATAGTTTAGGGGCAAAGGAGCCGATGAGTCGCCGAGATGATTTCCGACACCCACAGACAGCTGTCTGCAAGCTTAAATAATGTACATATAGGTACATATGTATGCAAAAATAGACCAAGGATGCCTACGAAAAAAGTTGAACATTTTACGCGGTATATTTTTTAATTAAAATTGTTATGTATTTTTTAAATAACATTTTTAATTAAAAAATATATCAAAAGAAACATCTGAAAATAAAATAGGATTGTTTTTACGTACATGTGATAACAATGGTTAGGATATTCATCAAATATCGATAACGTTCTTTCAAAGCTGTATTCCCAATCCGATACTAATTGAAAACAACATTTGAAATGAAAGTCTGAAATAAAATTATCAGGTTTGCATTCCCTCTGTAGCTGCATTTGTCTGTGAGCGGAAATATCATATGGAGCGCTTTTGCAGGGCTATTCTGCTATCGAGTACAACGAACGTCGATTTTTTTTATTCCGTACCGAAGCTAACTTCTGGCTAACCTCAGTTACGTCGACATTTTTTTGCACACCTGCAATGAACAAAAGTTCGAGCTCAATTTTGCCCAATAAAAGATTTTTATTTGTAAATCACACTTTTGGAATTATATTTATTATTTCATTTTCTGATAATTATAGTTAGATAAATTGTAATTTAATATTTAATTTAATAGGCATGCTCAAAAATAATTAATGAATTTACTTTTTTTAATACAAGAAATATAAGGCAAATTATTTTATTTAAATTATTTAAGGGCATCGCTAAAACGCGAAAAAAACCCTAGGTTCAAAGAAGTTTCTTGATGAATCCGTACATGTATTTATAGTTTAAAAAAATATATGTTATATTTCAATTAATCATTAATAAATTGTATTGTTTACATTTTTTTTTAAT
>LUGF01016873.1:718142-731143 GCA_001625245.1 Calycopis cecrops | reverse complement strand
ATTAAAATACTCTGGATAGCGCGAGATGCAACATGCATGCAACAGACCTGAGGTCCATGACAGATTTCATGTGTCAGTATTATTCCATTTTCGACAGAATACCCGAGGGTACCGCATAAGCGAGGTCGTGTTACGTACAAAAGCAAAATCAACAGACATCTCTTGAGTGACTTGTTATGAAATGATGTATAGCTTTACTTAAACGTACACATATATATACTTGATGGAATGTACTGTCACTTCTTGATGAAAATTCATATTATAGAGTTGTTAAATAATATACTTTTTTATACTATTTCCACTTTTTATTAACTAAAATTACATTTTGTACAAAAATGTGGAACGCTTCACGATTTTGCGTATCATCCTTATAAGGTATGGTTGACACGCAAAATCTTGAAGCGTTCCACATTTTTTTTATTAAATGTAATTCTAATTAATAAACAGTGGAAATAGTATAAAAAAGTATATTATTTAACATAACTACGTACACATAGGTATTAATTTCAAAAGAAGATTATTGTATTTCGTTGTACCGGTAGTAAATCAAAGTAAATAACGACATATTTAAGTTCTTATGATATCACACATAGGTAACCCAAAAAATATATTTTATTTTAAAGAAGAACTTATACTACTATCATTAAGAATAACTTATGTATTCTATCCTAAAGGATAGTATTGTTTACTATCTTAAAGGATAGTTTTGTGAACAAGATAGTAGACGGTAAATTTGCTGCTGTTGGTCATGATAAACTACGTTTGTGCACTAAGGAATACTTCTTGAATAGCTGTGAAATCTTGTCGTTAATATCCTTTCACGTGTTACACTATACAAATATGTAAATGGTAGCTTAGAGCGACGGCGCTCGTATTTTCTCGGAAAGAATTTCCATCCTCTATTCCAGGCATCCAGGAATTTATTTATGTAAATATTAAATCACATACACTACATGTACCACATACCATACATATGGTATGTGGTACATGTAGTGTATGTGATTTAATATTTGTACACCGAACACATGTTCGGTGTACAAATTTAAGGACATTTTGTGTTGGAATTCACAATACAGCCTTAAAAGATAATAAATAAATTGTACCCTTTCGATTACCATAAGTTAAAAAGTAGGCAATTCAATTATTCATTTTTTAATATTAAAGAAAACCCCAGCATTATCAAGTTAATTATTTATATTTTGCCGGGGAAACATGATGATAAAGTAAAAAAGGGCACATTCAATAAAAAGGGCAAGTAGTTTGTTTTAAACACCAAACTGCCGTTTATAGAATATGGAATCATTCTCTAGAAAAAGTTCGGGACAACAATTGTAAGCGAAGCAACGTTCTGCAGCTATTCCTCGAAAAGAAACTCGAAATCTTTTGCTAGTTTGTCATACTATGCTTTAAAATCTTTTATATACGTATGTATATAAGTATATTAAAACAAAAAATCACGTACAAAGAGCGCTTGAATTAATCATATGTACATATATAATTGGATGTATACATATTTAAGTACAATTTTAATTTTGAATCTTATTCACGGATGAGATCATTGTTTTGCAACCAAAACAAAGGAATCAGTCAAAATCAACGATTACCTGGACGTGGTTTCAGCTAGCTGTCTATCTGATTTAAAACGGCCATAAAGACAATTATTTAATTCCTTCTTGAAACTTCTTACGATTGGATGTGATTTGACAATCGATTAAACGACACAGTAAAAAACATATTGATTTTTGAATATATTGAATATATTTTTTTATTCTAGGTAAATAAAATAAAATTAAATAAACATGATTCGTGTTGTCAATACTCGACCATCGGTTCAACCGAGACCTGAGAAGAAATGAATCGATACTAATTCACTTGTACTTCAGCAATGAAGTTATCCATAGGTTTTTTTTTATGGTATTGGGGGGCAAACGAGCAGTTGTAGCCATTTTCATGCGCGAAGTGACAGCACAGCTGTCACTTCGCGCCGGTCTCGTGTAAGCGAGAGGTACCTCCCCGGTCGTGCCGGCCCAATTCGGCTGCATGCAAGCATACAGCGTGGCACTACCTCTTACTAAAATATAAGGTAATTTATTATAATAAAAATGATTAAATTGCATTTTTAGCGCGACAAAAGAATCTCACCCCATTTCTCATTTTCTCTTAGATAACTCTGAAACATCATATAGAAATTTGCACATACATTCTATATACTGTAATTGTAAATTCGCAAAGTAAAGTAAATAAATTCTATATAATTAGTTTTATACTAGTTATTACAGGTAACCATTTCTTTGTACGAGGTTCTTTTTTTCTTCAAGTTACTTAAAAGGGTGTAAATCCCCTTTTGATGACTACCTACGCCTATAAACTCTGAGTTTCCAGTGGCTCACTGTCGCGTATCGATTTGGCACAACCAGTAACGATATCCAAATATTCCACAAGCAATTGTGGCACGACATCAATAATGGCACTTGATGTCATGTAACTTACCTGACAGTGGCGCGGTTCACTTGCGTCACAGAACAAACCGTGTCAAAAGGACTGAGGGACGGACGGACGTTTGATCACCGACCGGAATACCGGTACTATTTTTACCCTACACGCTTACGTTGAAAACCCAACAAAATGCCGTTTTTTTTTTTCTGGTATGTTTATGAAAACCGGTTAACTTTGATAGTGTTACTACTTTATCTCCGTTTTCTGAGAGCGTTTACTGAGTATCGAATGTCATGTAGCTGAGGTGTCGTTTTACTTAAATCGTGCCACTCTCAAAATGACCCTTGAGCTTAATTTGTAACATCTCGTTTCGTAAATCAACGACTTATTTACGAAACGAAATCCCAATAAGGGCTCTTGATATTTGACGAAATCTTTTTATAGGTAAAATGTTCGGATGGGAGTAAGTAGCGCCAGACCGCGACCGTACTCCAGTCGAAATGAGTCACAACCTCTTACTTATTTCCGCTATGACAGTTATGTTGTCGAGTTTCGTACAGATTGGAGGGAGTTGGAAAGACATCTGCATAATATTTATGTATAATATGCACCCACAAACATTCCGTCTGTGAGTGTCGGTAATCAAAAGTCCCTGTGCTCGTTAGTCGTTTGCCCCTTATACTATAAAATTACTGCCTCGTGGTCTAGTGGTAAGCGTGTTCAACCACAGACGTGAAGTCCCGTGTTCGAATCCCGGACCAAAAATGTTATTAGGATTTTTAATAACAGTCCGGAGTCAGGAAGTTGGCGGTGTTACACCCCCGTGCCTCGGAGAGCACGTAAAGCCGTAGGTCCAGCGCCTGATTTCTCACCGGTCGTGTCGGACTGCCGTCCCATCGGAATATGAGAATAAGAGAATAGAGAGTGCACTTGCGTCTGCGCGCACACTTGTGCACTATAATATGTCCTGCGCAGATGGCTCGTCTATATAGATGGCCGCCGTAGCCGAAAACCGCTAGGACGATAATATACTATAAATAGCTAAATAAGAACTTTTCTTATAGGATAGGGATGTTAAGATATAAATTTAACAGCTTCACGTATCTGCACGCAAATCAAAACCTTATTTTCAAATCATTAAGAATTAAAAACCAAATAGGTATCTATTAGACTTTATGTAACTCTGGGTTTGGATACGTTTTATCAGCATATTGCATTTCCAAAGTATATACTCTTATCAACACCATACACCGAAAACAATGAATATTGTTATCATTTTATCAAATATACGTACATAGATAAACACGTGTAAGTACAAACGCAGAACAGCTGATTTCATATATAGCCGCGAATTACATAATTAGTGTTACTATCATCTATAGTATATTTGTTTCGTTATTTAATAATGAAAAGTAAGAAAGACTTTTTGAACGACGTGTTTGTGAAAAAAATTATAACGATTGTGATATTTGGCATTCGCTTCTTTCTACCTACCTGCATGTAATCCCGTAGTAAACTTTGGGATTCGGGATTGCAAATGGGGGGAAGGTTGCTCATGGAGGTGGGAGAAGGGAGGGCAGCGCATCTATATAGCCTCTATACGAACAACTATGGGCGTAGATATTAATGAAAATGGCTCCGACTGGTCGTTTGCCCCCATATAAAAAAAATGTGTTTTGTTGTTGTGTGTGATGTCACAATGAAATGTAGCTGCGGAGTATCCTTAGCGCATGTCGACTTTAGGATGAAAGTTTGTTTAATCAATGTATGTCTTTTGTTGAAGGATGACAGCATGGGGCGTAAACTTCGTATAATTGACATTTGAGTTCCCGTTTGCTGCCCAGCAGTGCGGCTCACTACTACACAACAAACGGCATGCATTTATTGGCTACAAGTATTTACAGCCAATCAAAAGTATGAGTAACCGATGAAATAGATTGAAAAAAAATGAGCCAATGAAATTTATACAGAATGATACATCTTGCGAATGCTATTGGTCGGTTTATAACCGACCAAAACCGACCAATAGCACTCCATATTTTATATTGAACAAAATTATAAATATGGACTGATATGGACGCCATATTTGTGTGTTGAGCGGAATAGTGTTTTGAAAGAAATTTCATACATTTTTGTTCCACATATCAGTAAAAGATTTTCTTGACTTCGTCAAGATGCCCTATCGTAAATGTTATGTACTGGATGGTTTAAGTGTGCAAGGAAATAGTGTTTTACACATATTTCCAAAATGTGAGAAGAGACTACAAAAATGGGTCCATCATAATAATTGTGGTCTTCTGCGAAGCAAAAGTTCAAGTTCAAGCTGCGTTATTTACAAGTTATTTACAAAGAAGTCGCGTATATTGGCTTGTGCTTATTCTAGTTTTTTCACGCGCAGTGTAATGCTTACAGGAGTCCCAATAAATTCTTCTGGTAAGTGAATAGACTTTCTCTACCGCACTAGTCTATTGAGGTGATGGTGTGGTTGTTTAGTGTTTACTTCTGGGTTTACTACTACTTCTCTAGGGGCAGTTAAGGCTTAGTCCCTGGGAGTCTAATAAATTTGCTTTACAAAACTATCTAGGTACATTTTTTTCACTGTTATCAAAATTGCTTATGTAAACAATACGTATATTGATTAATCATTTTTTGTTTAATTAAATATAGTTCATGGATACATCAGGAAATTTAATTCATATATCATTTGTAAATTATAAATTGTAAGTTATAATTTTGGCACTTTTAGTAAACATAAAAACAATTTAATTAGAAATTAAGTAATTTCATTTAATAATTAAACTAAGAAGTTAATTTTTTACTTTAATATATATATATTGTATATATTTTTAAGCCATTTAGTATAGGAAATTAGATTTGAAGTTTTCGAATTATGGAATTAGATTTCAGTCAAGTATATGAAAATATACAAAGGAGTAGTTTAAGAATATTATGATTATTATAAATATTGGTGGTTTGTAAACAGTTTACTTGTAAATAAATATATTATATTTTCAGATGATACCATCCAATTAGCTGAATTTGATTTAAGTGTGATTTATGATCCATGCCGTTTGATACAAGGACCACGAAATAACTTTATTATCAAGGATAAATCACTTGACAATAAAATTGCTAAGTGGTAGGACTTAGTTGATGTGTATAATACAGCCATCACGCTCAAACAAGATTACTCCACAAATTAAATGATGAACATGTCATTCCAGGAAAAATTAAAAAAATGAAGGTATGTTAAATTTCAATTTAATCATCTTCCTCTTCAATAATAATTAGTTTATTTTTTAGATTTTGTATTTCATGGATTATAACTGACTTGGTATTATTATTATTTGACTTGGATCTCAAGTAGCAAAACTGAGCTGCGAGACTAGTTTTTTACAGCATGTTTTTGATGGCATGAATGTATATTAAAACAATATGTTTAAATTTCAGGTGAAATACTGTGTAAGAGTATTCAGCAAAGCAATGGCGGGGCATTAAATTATACTTCAGCATTCTGTAAGTAGTATTCAAATAAATATGTAATTTCAAATATAATTCAAATGACTACGTCATATATTATTGTGAAAAAAACCCTTAAATCAAACACAAAACAAACATCAACTCAATTCTATAGTAAGAGGTAGTGCCACACTGCTTGCTTGCATGCAGCCGAATTGGGTTGGCACGACCGGGGAGGTACCTCTCGCTTACATGAGACTGGCGTAAAGTGACAGTTGTTCTATTGCGTTTCTTGTAGTGTGTAAGTAGCCGGTGGCCCATGGAGGTGGGAGGAGAAAGGAGGGCATCGCATCTATATAGCCTCTATGCAGATGTCTATGGGCGTCGGTAGTCATGAAAATGGTTCCGACTGCTCGTTTGCCCCCTTATACCAACAAAAACAAAACATGACCGGCGTAAAGTGACAGCTGTCATGTCGCATTTCGTGCGGTGTGTAAGTAGGGCAATACTTCGTATAACTTCTATGCAGATGTCTATGGACGTCCGTAGTCATGAAAATGGCTCCGACTGCTCTCGTACTCTGCGACTCGTTTGCCCCTTTTGCTATAGACCTATATGACCCTATGTCTATGGCTATTGGAGCCGAAGGATGTCTACTGTTTGCTAATAAGAGGCTATAAATAAAAACATTCAATGTATTATAGTCTTTATTTATAATTTTTTTTTGTTTCAGATAGTAAGAAATAATGAAGAAAGAATTGGTCTTTCTTCTACAAGCAAAATGCAACGAGGAATATGCAAAGAACAGAAAAAAAGCAACAAAGAAGTAAAAAAAAATGGCGAAGATACAAGACGGCACGGGAAGGAATATTTTCAAATAAATTTGTAATTTCTAAAAAAGAATTAAATTGTTAAAAATTAACAGTATTTTTTTAATTCTCTACTCTAATTTAATTCAAAATATAATACAATATTTATATTAAATACCCGTGCAATTTTATTCATGATAGGCACAATACTAATCATTCTTTGGCCTGAAAAAAAAAAATAAACGTCGGTCAAGCAGTCGTCACCTCGTCGGTCAAGCAGTCGTCGCCTCGTCGGTCAAACAGTCGCCGGGGGGCATCTGTGTGACAAATTCGGGAATGCTATTGGTTGGTAAGGCGAGTGGTGGGTCTATTCTCTATATAGTTTGTGGATGACAGTGAGTAGTGTGTTGCCCACAAGCAATCAGATATTTATAGTCCTGAAAAGTTCCCGGTCGCTGCCTAACTACTAAGTATCAAAAAGAGGCTGTAAAACTTTGGTTGGCCACATGATAACTTGCGTAAAAAAAATAAAATAAAATAATCAATGACAATTAATTTAAATTTCCACTTTTAATTATTTTCTTTATTTTTAATTTAATGAAATGAAATCATCCATATACTCTTCACGGAAAATGAAAATTATAGTCCTTATTAGTTCCTTATGGAAATATAAAAATTAATATATTATGAAATACTTAATAGGTATATACTCGCACTTGGCGAAGCGCATGAGGTGTTATTTACTTTATAATATATTAATTTATATTACATTAAAAGTACAAAAAAAATTTGTTCCAAGTTATCTTTATTTCAAACTGCATGCATTGTATAATTGGAATGGGCAATTAACGTTGCGAAAAGTTTCGAATCCGAGCGTAACTCAATAGCACACTTACGGAAAATCATTTTTTTGTCAACTTAAATAAATTTAATCTACTTACAACTGTATCAGAATCATCATTACATAGGAATAAGCAATGCGCTTATATCGTAGTTTTAGTAAGTTTAGTTTAGAACTTTAAGAATGCGATTGCGAATTCCTTTTTAATTGCAGTACGAATAAAGGCTTCTCTATTTCGAATCCACTTACGATTGCGCTTTGATGTTTTTAATATACTTCAGAACCCTCTCTCTGTTTTAGAGGTACAAAGAGAAAGATAATTCGGTCTTTCGAAGACGAAAAGTTTTTATTGAATGAAATAACAGGCATTGCATTCACTTTGTTAGTAAACATGAAACAATGGATGTTTCTGCATCACGTTTCAAGCTAGTAAATTTCTTTAAAGTCAGTGTTCTTTTACTTTGAGTGCAGGGAATGTGAATATGTAAATTAATTCAACTTTTTATAGCCCCTGCTTATGTAAAACCTGTAATTAAATATTTTGACGCTCACGCATTTTCGGCGTATGTTATATTCGTTGAAAATGCGTTGGCGTCGTAATATTAAATTTTTTGACATCAACGGCCTTTTATTCATATACATACTACGTATAAATTGTTTTATATTAAAAAGCGAAAGCCACTTTATCCAAGTGTTATCTACAAGGGCTGTACATTAACATCGGCTGTGCGTTTCTTTTAAAGAGCCGTAGAATTGCGTGGAGAAAATGAAAAATCAAATTAAATTGAAACTAAACTAAATCCAAGCCAACTAACAACTGTCAGTTGTACGAATGTAGTCTATTTAACAATTCACATTTAAAAAAAAGTTAGATTTCGAAACTACTGAAAAAAGCTTTTAAATAAACGGAAAAATGTCAATAATATTTTTTTGGTATGTGTAACTTATTTTTTAAATATTTCTCCGTTTTTTTAAATTTGTAATTTTTAATCTGTATTTTTCTCGAAGTGCAAATATTCCGAGCAAGCTGAATATTGTATGTATCCGCTATCCCATAAAAACTCTAGTAAACATTTACTATATACTTTTTTTCAACTAACCCAACTCCGGCTAAGCGTCACTAATTGCTTCGAATTAACTTTAATCGCTGCTCCGAATGGGTTATCTCGCAGGAATGTTCACCGCTCATTTGTGCCGTCTTACTCATGACCTACAATCTAACGAAACATTGTATCTCCTAGTTAGGTACCTATGTACTTTTAATGTTCTGGTGAATGTCCGCTATATTACTTGTATATTACGACTATTTTGTAGGTCTTTTTTTTTCTCGCAGGGAAATGCATTTACGCACTGCAACCAGACCCACGGTGAGATCCAGTGGATATGTGTGGAACTTCCGAATAAACCGAATACCCACTAAAACCTACGGGTACCATCGGCCGCCTAAACTGAGGTGCCCCAGATCTGTCAGCAACAGGGCACACAATTTTGTAGGTCCAGTTCAGCAATCGGCAACCCGTGGCTCGCCGACGGACATACGTCCCCCGAAGGTCTTATAAATAATTTATTGGGCAGGAGATGCCAAGCTAAAAAAAACCAAAAGGTTGCGTACCGCTGCTCTAGTGTTTAGCCATCGTGAGGCGCCTTGTTCGTTTCCTGGTTGGAAATAAAATCTGATACTCGAGATTTCCAATTACTAATAACACGGGAGTCAGGAAAATGGCGTATACACTGAGACCGCGTTAAGCCGTTTCTCACCGGGTAACAGGGATTGCCGTCCCATTCAAATAGGAAACAGGGAAGAGAAAAGTCCATTTGTGTCTGCACACATTTCTGAACTTTAAACTGTATTGCGTTATTCGCTGGTCTTTAATAATATAAAAGGTATATCTATTATATTATTTAATTAGGTATATTATACAATTTATAAAAATTGCAGCAAAATATTTACGACAAATTGATTTGCGTAATAATTGGCATTGTCAGCAATATAGAGTAACATGCTGGAATCTCGCTAGGTAAGATTTAAAATGGACTTTTTGCTAGTGATTTTTAAAATCTGAATTATTATCGCTAGACAACATTTAAAGGGACTTTTTGTTAGTATTTACTAAAACTGAATTATCGTTGGCGCTAAAATTGTATTCATCGTCATAGCTCTACCCGAAAATACTAAGTGCTCCAGGTCCCTGCGATATACGGACGAGCACGGTTACAACTATAAGTCGCGCGAAGCAAGATTAGAGTAAAGTAGGATGTGATTAACTCAGAAGTTAGTGTTAATAGATTTAACCAATACCAGACATATTGAATTATGTAGAGACAACAATAAAACTGCATTAGGTTGGTATATTTATAGTCAAGGAGTTGGTACAAAGTTATGGAGTTCATCATTTATCATCATAATATCACGAACTAGATAGATATATAGTTCATGATGTTTATGATCGGAAGGTGTATATTAATTTAATAATGATCTTTATTTTCTCTTTAAAAAAATAAGTTAGCATTATGCAAGGTTGATAAAAGCGAGAGGCATTATTATTGATACTTATTTACTTACTTAATTATTATTAATACCACCAAGAGCACCATGGTCCACATTAGCAAACGACCTCAAAACTTAACAATATCACAATCGAATGACAGCCATATTGTTTTGATGCATGTCATACATATCATCAGGACAGGAAAAATTATTAACATAATCTGTTTTATGTACAGAGTTTCCTGTCGGACTACGTGTGTTGTTAATATTTAGAGCATAACAGTTTTAAATAAATAGCATATGAGTATAAGAAGGAAATAAGGTACCAATAGAATCTATTCTAGAGGTGCATAGGTTCAGGATTTTTGTTATTTTTTTTTTAAATAAATGTATTTTCCTTTCATTAATGACATTATAACTGGTGATATGTGACTGATTTGCAAATTATATTATATTAATACTTAATAGTGTTAATATGTTAGTCTTATTCTATTCTAATTTATGATATCCTAATTATACACACTATACAATGATAAAATATAAATATTTAATATGTATGTATTATTATTTATTAGTAACTACGCACTGGCATATTCAAGATAAAACATTAATATCTTAAATGCACGAGTTTGTATGTTTGTTTATTTATTCACGCAAAAGAAACTAAAATTAAGTAAAGACATAGATATAAGACAGAGTTTCTTAAAGTGTGGTCCACGGGCCTCGGTTAAACCTTAATATTCTTGTGATGCAGTTATTTTTAATACAATATATAATACATAAATAAGATTTATTTTCTTTCCCTAAAATATGCTTGACAAACGTCCGCGGAGCTTTTAAATTCTTGAAAGGGGTCAGTGACTGCAAAAAGTTTAAGAAACCCTGATATAAGACAACAATCTGAAACCATCCAGTTCAAGGAACTAAATTTGTTTGTAAGATTTTACGCAGGAGCAATGGATGGGCACGACTAGTTTAGTTATAATTTAGTTGTTTTATTATTGCCAACTGTTCCCAAACTGTTGGTGTGTTTCCTAATTCTTTGTAGACAAACACGTCAAACTACTGAACAAGATAGATCAATCAAAACCAGTCAACTGTATATTCTATTACCGCCACAACTCTCTAACATACTGTGAAAGGAGTATAATAACAGATACTCCTTTCATAGTATGTTGCGGTTGTGAGGACGTAAATAACTTAATGTAAAGGGACGTATTTAGGGAAATGGTGAATAACTAGTGAAAATTTTGTTCATATTTCTTACATTTTATTGTTATTTGTGAGTACCAGTCGCGCTCCGCGGTTTCATCCGCGTAAGTATAGATCCCGTGTAAATATCGAGATGAAAAATAGGTGTTGGTCGATTCTCAGACCTACCCGATACGTACACAAAATTTTATGAAAATGGGTTAGCCAGATGAGTGTGGTAACTAACACTGTGACACGATAATTTCATATATACAAGGTTGATACGAGCGAGAGGCATTAAATTTAACCACATATACTATAAGTGCCAATTGTTAATCCGAGACTATTAAAAAAAAGTTTACGACAAGTATACGAAAATACTTTTTTCAAACAAGTTAAATAGCGAAAAAATAAGGAAAACTTGTAAACACTCTTTATACGCGCCGCCGCGGCCGCTCGGTAAGGTCGCTAAGCCTCGAACGGGGTGAATGACCCCGGCGGACTATAGGCGGTCGGGCGCTCGAACAGCTGATGGTACAGAGTGTACGAAGTGAGAAAAAACTTTAAAAAATTCCTGTGGCTAAACTATTGCTCCGATTGATCTGATATTTGTTGTGTAGCCTGGAAATAATACACTTCATATGTGGTTTAATTTAATGCCTCTCGCTCGTATCCACCCTGTATAGAGATAAATCTTCTTATACGACGAAACAGGTATGCTCATGAAAAACCGCATAATTTATGCAGATGTGCATGAGCCACTTCCCCCAATTGGCTATCGAAAGTCGCACAAAACACGAGTGCCTGTCTGTCACTTCACGGCGGCGTCACGAGAGCGAGACATGTCCGCTCGTGTCGCCTGCCAGCTAGTCGGCTTCAATGCATTTTTTGCAAATTAAAAAAAAACATATAAGTAACATAATGAAATAATAAATCTTTCAATCACATGCACAACATAAGGTGATTGAACTCGTCACTGTATTGTAATTGTTTAGAACTGTTTATGATTTGATTTAACCAATTAAATTTAAGTTTTTTAACTATACTGATATTACAAAGGGAAAACATTGTATTTTTGGCTGAAAGTAACGAATAAATTCACCTAGAGACCCCTATGAAAAATAGTGACTGTGCGAAGACAGAGCGGTTTGCAAGTACATATATTAAGTTAAACATTAAAACAAATAGAAACAGAAACGAACGAGTTGAAACATAATATATGATGACCAAACGCACATAGACATCCACTTGTTATAAAAAATGATATTTAGACGTATTGTCCTCCTTTTTCTTCACCAACGGGCCACCGGAAACTAACAGCGCACGGAACGCGGCAGCTTGTCAGTCCAATTAGACTACAAAGCATAAACTAACTAAAATAACTTTAAGCCAGCGGTGATAACATGCGGCCGACAATTTGCATATCGAATTTGATAAATGGCCCGTAACCAAATATTCACCGGCTCGAGTTGCAAACTAAAATTATCTTAGCTCGGTGTTTGATTTGTAACAATATTATCTACAGAAGTTACAGACTAAAATGGACCAGCGCACAAGACGTCCCAAAAATACGAGCACGAAATGTACGTTAGTTAAGTTATTTGAAGTATATACGATTATTTATTACTTACACGATGCCGGCGTAAAGCGGCAGCTGTCGCGTTAAGGCGAGGTGAGCAGCGCCGATCGTCGAAGTTGCGGGGGTGAGCCGTGAGGCACCGCGGGGTGCGCCCCGCGCCGCGGGCGGGGTGCGCCCCGCGCCTCGGCCCGCGCACTG
>LUGF01016873.1:704472-718102 GCA_001625245.1 Calycopis cecrops | reverse complement strand
CGATCGTCAAGATTGCGCGGTGTTTCGTTCAAATCTTTCAAGCCATTTAACATAAAATAAATGAATCCTTACAAGTATCTTATTTTAATCGATAAATAAAAACAACAGTTTCCTTTGTAATTATTAAATACATAACTGTTATTAATTCTATAGCGTTTTGACTATTAATAATAATGTGATAAGTGCTGAAATTTCAACGTTAATGGCTGCTTCATGATTTTTTCGTATCGAGAATATTTACAGGAAACTTGTACAAGAAACAAAGGTTGCCTTATAAATATAATCAACATAAACATATATTTTTTTTGCTGTTCTAAAATGTATAAATTTCGCTAAAAAAATGTTTGAAAAAACCTATTTTGACTGTGCACAGCGCCTTAAGTAGCTGGTGGCCCTTGGAAGGAGAAGGTAGGAGGGCAACGCATCTGAATAACCTCAATGCGGGTGTCTATGGGCGTCGGTAGTCATGATGGCTCCGATTGCTCGTTTGCTGGGGGCAAAAGAGCTATTTATACTATTAAAAAAATAATAATTGTGAAATTATAAAAGGAAATAAAGGCATTTGAAAGTAATAAATTTATCGCAATGGAATTAAAAACAACGATCAAACGTATAAGCCGTGACAAACTTTACTCCCCCTTCAGCCAAGTAAATCTTTCGTTTTAGCCTGAACCGTGGTAATTATAGCCTTCAAGGGTTTCCCTACCCTTTGTTTCGTTATAAGTCGCCTTTACAAATATGCTAAGTTGAAACAAATTAATTCGATTACAGGGTTTAATAACCATCCGAATATACATATGAGAATTAGTTGACGACGACAGTAATGCATGAGGATTTTTAATAAAAACATTTCTAATTAGTATTTTCTGATAGAAATTAAACTTGAAAATCTAAGTCTACAATAAGAGGTCGTCCACCATGGAGTAAAACTGATGGTCACTCTAATATAAATCTTTCAAATCCACCTGTGGGCGATAGAAGCCTTTTTCAAGACAGGGAAAATGCTTTATGCGCCATCCACCCGGCTTTGGGTGAGCTAGGGTTGCCAGATGGCCAGGATTCGTTTTTGTTTGTCGCGATATTTTATATGTCTCGAGTCCCGACAAAATAGTGTCCTGATGAAACAAATATTTAAAATAGATAGGGTAAAGGCAAAGGTAAACCTATGTGATAGAGAAATAGTAGCGCCATAATGAAATAAAACTAAAAAGAAACATATTTTTTGTCCTAGCTTAATAAATAAATAATAATCATAACCTATAGGCAAAAAGTTCCCACTTTTTTTTAATCCTGTCCAGATACGTTGGACGTTACATATTTAAAATAGATAGGGTAAAGGCAAAGGTAAACCTATGTGATAGAGAAATAGTAGCGCCATAATGAAATAAAACTAAAAAGAAACATATTTTTTTGTCCTAGCTTAATAAATAAATAATAATCATAACCTATAGGCAAAAAGTTCCCACTTTTTTTTAATTAAAAATTTTCAACCTAATTGTCCTAATTGTCAACCCTAGACCCAGCCCAATGTGCCACTAACGACACAAAACCATCGGCCGAGTGTCCAGGACTACAGCGATAACCGAAGATAACATGTAGTGAATTTACCTTTCGTACCGAAGACCGAAGTACGAAAAAAATAAGCAATTCTTGGTTTTAATTTTATGTAATATACAAGTCAACGATCTTATAAGTTCAAGGTTATTAGGAATGGCATTAGCGCGACTATAATTATACTTATATTTTTCCTCCACACCTCATCAATACTCCCACCAACTGTATGGTAATTGTTCGAATCATTTCGATGCTTTGTTTAATAATATTCCTCACTTCAAACTATTCTCGGGAGATGCCTTATATTTTCGCAGTTAACGTTAGAAAACATACGTATATTAATATGATATACAATCCTAGTGTCCCTACTAATATAAAAGCAAAAATATGTACCAAGCATTTTTTACCCATATTAAGTACCTACCTATGACATTTTTCACGCAAATAGGAATACGAATTCTGATAAATATTTGGCATAGATACAAATTACCTTGGGGCACAGCTTATGTATGTAAACTTTTATAGTACAAGGGGCCAAACGAGCAATCGGAGCTATTTTCATGACTACCGACGCCCATCGAACTGTACTAAATGTGTGAGTTATTTGACTATTTTATTAATGTCAGTGTAAAAATTAAAAATGCAACTTTACTCAACAATTGTACACCATAACTGAAATGTGAATGTTTGATGTTGGTACTTCGTTTTTGAGATCAAAAAGTTAGAAGCTAGGTTTTGTCGTTAAACAAATAGCGTTTGTTCAGTAATTTCGAAGCTATGTAGCCTTTTTGTATGAATTTTTAACGTCAAATAGTATAATTCAGTTCAGTTGATACTTGTTTGAATTTAAGTTCAGTTTACTCTCTTTGTAGTTGAGTTGTTTGTCGACAACTATTTGATTCATTTTACATATCCTAACTTGACAACATGTCGGATTTTTATATCTAGTTATAAGTCTTATAATCTATGGGGCATAAATAGGCTTAAGCTATTGTGGTAGTTGTAGCTAGTGGCTTTCAGTCATTAAATGTCACCTACAAATAAAATGCTTGAAATTAGTTAAAATTCGTATTTTGTAGCAGAGGCATAAGTGTGGTACGTAAATCTGCTCTATGATAGGTTTTATAACTGACAAAGTTGAAGATCCAGACTGTGAAACTTTCATCTCTGAATATTAATTTTTGTCAGACCGCAAATGCCTGGTGGTGTGTGAGAATTTACGCTTTTGATACGGGATACGGGGCACGTTCGTAACGGGGAAAAGGAGGAAGTTCTCAATTCCACTGAATGTTTACGGCATAGTGGTATTGCTTACTTAGAAGTCACGTATAAAACGAAGAATAAGAAAGCCAACATGCAGGTAGCACTCCTGAAATTTATACTCAATCCACATCGAAATGAAATCGCTAGAGAAGCGTGTACATCCTTTCATGTCTTTGATCAGTGAAAAATCTTTCGAAGAATAGTTAGCCATTTAGAAGTTAGGTAGTAGGTATATAGTATAAAGTAGTTAGTTACGTAGTAAAGATCCATTTATTTACATAGTTATATAGTTATAAAGCAGTCTGAATACACGCAGGTACCATTTAAATTTATTGCATTACATATCAACAATACGAGTAAAGAAAAGCTGTCATATCTGAAATACGTCGATTTTATCACTATGTCATTAATTGATATCGGCCAACAAGCACTCTTTATCTAGGCGTATCATAACCAGAAAGTAAGTCCTGTTTAAAAGGTTGGAATACATGATCATGTATTTCAACTGGTTTTTTTTTACTCTTCAAGTTGGAATATTTATTTGCCTAATCAGAATACGTCTTCGTAATTTTATATTTACTAACATTACTATGAGCGAAGCATTGTTGGTTTACATAAATCTGTTACGGTGGATAAATTTGTGACGTTTAGGTTGGACAATCTATCTCTCTATTTACGTAGTCGAAAATAAAATATCATGAATTTTGTACTTCTGAGGATTATTATGGAGAAGTTGTACAGTTAAAGCTAATATATTTTTTAATCTGTTTTTTTAATAATGGAGTCTTGGTTATTATCACAGTCGAACTTTTATTTTAAATTAGTTACTTAAATAAAATGACAATTATAATGACCATGACACTTACGCACACCAAGCTTAAACTCGTATAATTTAAAATTGCGTACCTACTGTAGTGACAATATTATACAAATTAGAACACATGATATTTAGTTTTTATTTTACAACTTTTACTTACGAACAATGAAATTTTAGATGCTGATATTCTTTGTAAAGACGAATGGTTGTTAACTTTTATAGCATTTAATTATTTTTCATCATTATATATATTAAAAATATGAAAACAATGTCATTGCAATAAAAATATATAAAGATGGATGTTACAATGCTCATATTATAATATCTAGTCTGTGCTCGATATGAAATCCACATACGGCTTGTGGAAGTCTCTCTCTGTCTACACAATGGCACATTGCATTTTTTTCTCATATCGTGCTCGAGTAAAAACTAATTGAAAGACTTCGTAAATATTTTATTTGGCAATCAAGTTCAAACTAAAGTTCAAACAAGTTCTACAAAAAGGACGTTCTGCGTAGGTAAGAGAAAAAATAATATATACGCAGGAGGAAAGTTTTACATCATATTCCGCGTGAATCACTTATTTGGCAAACACGAGAGAAGAGATGTAATAATTTCTTCCTTTCTGGCACCATAAAGGAGAAAATTATATTTATTATTATTAATATATTATTATTTCAAGAAAAGAGCAAAGTGCCACAAAGGTTTGTTAGGCAATGCATCATGAGTCGTTTGACCATTGAACATGGACATTTTAGTTTAGAAAGCAGTAGGAAATTTTTTTATATCATAAGGGGGCAAAGAGCTGTCGGAGCCATTTTCATGACCACCGACGCACATAGACAGCCGCATAGTGGCTATACAGATACGTTGCCCTTCTTCCTCTTTCCTCGTCAATGGGCCACCGGCTACTTACTACACGAAACGCGACAGCTGTCACTTTACGCCGGTATCATGTCTTTCAGATACGAATAAGCTCTTTGCTTTTTTTTACTATGTACAGCGTGACAAGCATTCGCATCTAATGCCTAGATAGTCGGTTAGATAATAATGACCTCTTTATACACATAAAGAGTATGATTATCGCATCGCATAAGCTGGCCTTGGTGACGTTTAAATGGTGCGAGTTATTCTAGTAAATAAACTAGTAAGAGAGCGTGAGATATACAGGGTATTTTTTTTCTGTGTGCCCAATTTTTCAAACCAGTCAAACCTTCTAGATGTATACAATAATAATACATATAAAATATAATCTATTCAAAATTACGCGTATTTTTCTTGGTATTGGTAAAGCAAAATATTCTAAAAATTTAATGAATTATTGTCACCGTCTTCCAATTTCATTATATATAAATGTATATATTTCATTGATAAAACACAATGACACGTAATTCACGGATGACGCTTCCCTTATAATTTGTTTATACTATAAACACTTCTGTTTCCGAGAAGTATGGTAGAGTATACTAACATTGTGACACCAGTTTTTTTTATAATATATGTTTAACGTTATTATATTTGAGTAACGTCATGGACGTCTCTAGGTCAGGGATTGCAAATGGCATGCATACCACTGGGTGGTCTTTGAGTTATAGATAATTATTTGATTTTTAGGGTTCCGTATCTCAACGAGAAAAAACGGAACCCTTACAGGATCGCTTTGTTGTCCGTCTGTACGTCTGTCAAGACCTTTTTCTCTAAAACGCTTGAAGGGATTAAGCTGAAATCTTTGTCAAATACGGAGGTCAGTTACGTCTTGATGCCTTCAAAAAATCACACTTCTAAGGTAACGCAATAAAAAGTTATAGCCATTTATGCACAAATTTTGTATGAAAACGCACTTTTTCGAAAACCTATAGGGTACTTCCCGTTGAGCTAGAATTCTGAAATTTGGCAAGAAGTAAGACCTTACAGTATACATATAGGAATAAATTTAAAAATTGGTAAATAAAATTTATATCACTGGAAAAATCATTACCAACTTATGCATGTAGTTCGTTTCATACTAAATGTATGCAAGCACCCGCATATATAAGTTTGTCGCAAGGAAGTGTAATTTTCTCAACGTCTATTACTTTTGCTCATACCTCCCGTTCCTACGGAACCCTCGGTGTGCGAGTCTGACTCGCACTTGGCCGGTTTTTTTTTTAATTGTGAAGACGAAACAGAAGATTTCTTTCTATTGGTCTATTGGATTAATGTTTAATAAAATAGCTGTCAATGGATAGTATTTTAATTAAAATAAGAGTGGGTCTTTCTTTAAACGAAATTATTTTCTAATATAATAAATGTATTAGGTATATTAAAATAGTTGACATAGTATAATGACAAAGATCTAGTAGAACTACAAAATCTCATTTTAAAAGACCGTTGTTCATCTGCGACATGTAATTTCAACGTAAAATGTTCAAACTTTTTACAAAGCCCTTTGAATTTAAATAATAAATTCTACACATTTTTTTTATCTCTCAATATTTTCAAAAGAGTATTATGTTCAAAGGTACACTCATTTTTTTCTACCCAATCTTCTAGAAGCTTGGATATTCTTACCATGGACACCTTTTCTCTGTAATTAGGTTTCTCCATCCACTGTTAGAAAAGATTAAAAACACAAAAATACACAAAATAGAAATCGCAAAATAAGGGCAAATAACAATAACAATTTGCATTGCAAGCAAACGTTTTAAGAGAAAATATTGTTGTTAAATTTAAATTATTCGTTAAGACAAATTCAGACTAGTTGCTTTCCATGACGTCGCATTTAATTATTATTTATTTTAGTGGCATGATAATAGTCACAGAAACATTACATTAAAATTTAAAATATCATAGTAGGTACCTAGATAACAATCAAAAATGGTACCTCTACATCTAGATCATTAATTTTCACAATAAATTTTAAACGTCTAAAATAGAACTTCACAACTTTTCAAATTGCGCGAAGTTTATTTTAAAAGAAACTTAGTTTTATTGTTGTTTTGTTTGAAGTACAGGAAACTATGAACCGAGCGACTTTAGTCTGTTTAAAACTTTTTAAATGTAACGTCATAATATGAAATGTCCTATCATAGGAGATCACACTGACGAACTCTATATTATGAATAAATCTAGTAATACAGCTTCGTCAAAATCTATATATAACATTTCAGTCTATGAAAATTCGGTTACTGCGATAAAATGTAAACTTCGAACCTCTTAAAACATTGCTAGGATATTTATAGTAATGGCGTAAGCACGAACCAGTGAAACGCGCGGTATACATCGCACAGCGACAACCTTCAGAGCAATTGAATTAGAAATTAAAAAGTTGGATTTCGGCACGCACAATTTTCGGCTGAAGAGTAACTTCTGTTAGGTTGAAGATTCGCCCAAAATCGACCGCGAGGACTCACGCAAGCGCGACGCTACCCTACTTTGAAGACTCCAAAATTGTTAAACAATAATGCGCTAGCTCCTCCGATTGCACAGCATGCCATAGAACTTTTGTGGACGCGCAGCACCACTTACCTGTTGCCATTTGTCCTCGAGGGACAGCTTCCATTCAAAGTAGCCGGTGTCGGTGACGTCCTGCAGCTCGCGGAATAGGTTACCGCTAGGAAGAACATCCATCGTCCTTACATGTGATGCCGATCGACTTTTCAAAAGAACAACACGCGTGAACCAACGGAGACAGAGCGCGCACGACTGATTGAGACTCGCGTCCCTCGTTCTCCGCCCCTCCTGCTTCGCCCCGCAAATATCCTAGCACGTACAATCTACGTTGTAGAGTAATAATGCACAGAGAATACGAAGACAAAATGTAGAGCCATATCTTTTTTTGATCCTTACGTTTCTGTGAGATTTGAGAATGAAAACAACAGATTTTGTAGAATAAAAACAGCGTATATATTTATTATTATGGACGGAAGAAGAATTATAAAACTAATAGTTGTTAGTTAAAAAGACATTAAATCATTAAATGTTTAATTTTGTGATGATAAGAATGTAACATTTAAATATGTTATATTTTAAAAGTATAATTAATATTAGTCTCTCAATTATAATTTGAATTGTTAAATTACGACTGCTTCTTACATTCACCAATGTATTTTTCAAAAAAATTAATACATTTTAATATAAACTATTTATATAAAAATCTATTTTTGCAGTGATATATTTTTGCAAACTAATAATAATATATTAGGATAAAATGGATTACATGGATTAAAATTATAAATATGCGTGGAATTAGCTGCGTACATTATTCCCATATTTTTTTAATTTACACACTTAGGTAAACTACTTGAAATTTTATTTTTTAAGCCGCACGAAATTACATCTTCTATCTCTACTATCTCTACTCTAATATCTACTACTCTAATATCTATTTCTCTTAATTAAGAGCATATTATATCATAGCAAAGATTATTTGAATAAATATACGGCACTCATTAAACAATATACTATTGTGTGCTGTGACGCATTTCTTGCTGTGTGAGTTTTTTTCGCTAGTCCGTGCAAAGAAAGAGGAAAGAAAACAACACATTTCTGTATAGTATGTATTTATACAGCCTCTATCCAGATGTTAATGGGTGTCAGAAGTTACTAAAAGGCTCCGACTCCTTGTTTGCATTCCTATATTCTTCTTGTAAAGAAATTGCTCATGTCAGACTCATATTACAGGGATTGTTGATAAATAGATTCGAAATTGAATATAATAGATATAGATGGGACTGAGGGATCTTCGCAAAATCAATATGGATTTATAGTGAAAAGCTATTAAAAAGTGAATAGTATTTTTACAGACATACCTACAGATGTATATTGCTGCTAATAGATGAGCCAATACGCATACGAATGTTCGGATTATGTAGGTCTAAAGTGAATTATCGCCTTTTATACGTTTGCAAAAGCGATTACTCACAGCACTAAAGATAAGTACAACTACTTGATGTGAACTACATTATATATATTGTCGTTTTATGTTTGATAAAAAAAAGGGAATAAAAATGTTTTATTTTTCATTTCATACAATCCACACCATGTTGCACGAGTACAACAGTTAATACTTATGCACTTCATAATTGTAATCTTAAAATTAATTGTGATTTTAGGCCATAGTTGTCCTTGAAGTATGAAGCGCATATACATACATATATTATTATTTTAATTAATCAACATCATTATCATGAGGAAGTATAGTGCTGTTCATTGGCCTCCCCCATAGCGTCATCGATGTCGGTTACAAGCATTGTACGTGCAAATCGGTACCTCACCACCCTGACCAAGTCGTCATTTCACCGAGTTGGAGGCCTTCCAACACTCCATCTTCCGGCAAGGAACAGCACTCGAGATCCTTCCATTTTTAAATTTAATTAATAATTAATTAATCAATTGAATGAAAGCCCGCGTGAAACCCTCTACAAATCCGTTATCCTGCGCACTACAAATCTCGCGCAGCGCTGGTATGTCGAGCGCCCGAGCGATTACCCACCAGCACGCACCGACCGTTACGCGCGCGCAACCACCCATGCCACCTCCATTCACACTCGCGTATCATCACGCCATACAAAAACAATGTAGTATCCAAGTCACTAGAGTGAAAAATATTTTCACTGATCCGTGGTATAAACAAAGAACGCGGTGACGTCACTTCCGCTCCCACTGTGTCATTAAAAATAATTCTGTCCGGCTCTTTACAATTTACTCTTTCCATATTACATACTTTATACCGCTACCGAGTTTGTTTGTATACACATGTGCCTGATCTGTGCCACAGAGGCACAGATCATACCTAATTATTTGTCTATTTTTAGTCATTACCTACTTTGTTTGTTCCGGGCCATGTCTGGGCAATATTTTACCTTTTTTTTGTTGACGCATGGGAATACATTTACCTATGATACCTAGGAGCCCGAGTGGTTTCTAGAACTATGTCGGGCTCGACACTTAGTGCAATACCGACTAAAAACCTGCGAGTGTTTTAAGGCTAAAGACACTATAATTAGAGGGTCCCGGATCTGCAGGCAATTGGGTCCCTCCAGCGACAGGCAAGCCTCGGCGAAAAGGCCAGTCTCCTCCTTATTATTGAAAAAACTTCTATTATGCCTATAGTCCATAATATTAATGAAGGCTAATTATAGGCTATAAATTATAACATATAATACACCTACTATCGCGGAATTAGGCGAGTAACACCGCGAGGTGCTGGTAAAGAATTATACTTATTAATTTAAAAAAAATAATACTGTTTCAATTTTGCTGCTCTTCACGAAAACAATAAAATTATAATATAATATTATTACAAATTATAAAACAAATAATATGTGCCTATATATTTTCTTTTTTACATACGTGGTAAGAATAAATAAATAATTATTATACCTCTTTACTCGTATTACAAAAATGACCTTAAGGCACACGAGCTCACGGGGCCCGGACTAAACCCTTGTGCTTGACTCTAGAGCCCCCTTTAGCCCCCACCTGGATGCGCCACTGAGTGCTGTCTCTTGTTCTCTTGCTCTCCGATTCATTCATAGAGATATATATTTTTAGTAAGAGGAAGTGCCGCACTGCATGCTTGCATGCAGCCGAATTGGGCCAGCACGACCGGGGAGGTACCTCTCGCTTACACGAGACCGGCGTGAAGTGACAGATGTGATGTCGCGTTTCGTGTGGTGTGTAAGTAGCCGGTGGCCTATAGAAGTGGAAGGAGAAAGGAGGGCAGCGTATCTGTGTAGTTTCTATATGGATGTCTATGGGCGTCGGGGGTAATAAAAATGGCTCCCGACTGCTCGTTTGCCCCCCCCCCCCATACCATAAAAAAATAGCGAACCGGGAAATAAGTGTTTGCGATTTGTCATAATTCGCGTATTACTTTGATAAAAAAAATATTTATTATTATCTACTTATCTTATCACCAATACATTTACATCTCGATGACAAGAAAAGTAAGGTCATTGTCAAGGTATTGTATTTTTAAACATCGTTATCAAAGATGAACTCCGATATAGGTTAAGATTAGGACCTTAAAGTTCTCCTTAAAGTACCAGTTTATTAGGAACTTAACTGATAAATAAACTACTTGGTTTCGAACATATTAAGTGAATGTGGTAGTGATTAAAATGTCGCACAGATATAGAGTATACTGTTAAACCGGCATTTTGTGTAATTTATTTGTATAGCAGGAGTTACCGAACTTTTAGTGCGCATTAGAAGAATATAGTGATAGCTCGCGGCGCGGCAAAAGGAGCGCCAACATACGCAAAGCTGTGAGCAGGAATTATTGGAAAAGGATAGCCGAAGATCGAGGCCAGTGGCAGTGGCCTGCGATAGGCTGATGATGATGATTAATATTATAAAAGGCAATAAAGTAATTATATGCATTAAAGTGAAAATATGTAACATCTATAAATAACTATGTAATAAGACGCCAGTAAATTATTAATAGACAAGAAATATACGATGCGATCAGGATCCCCGACACCATATAGCTTGATTATAGCTAAGGCTTAAGCCTCTAGCCTCTTATAGCTCTGGCAATTAGGCATCTACTAATATTGTAAATGTGAGTGTATGTTCGGTTATTTCGCGTATAACGTAGTTAATAAATTTGGATGTATATTGACATAAAACATGCGACTTTATTTATAGTATGAGTGAGCAAACGAGCACCATCATTTTCATGACTAGCGACGCCCGTAAACATCCTGATAGAGGTATACAGTTGCGTTGCCAGGTATACAGCTACTTACACACCGCATGGAACGTGACAGAACAGCTGCTGCTGCCTGTCACTTTACGCCGATATCGTGTAAGAAAGAGATACCTCCCTTGACGTGATGGCCCATCAACTTGACCCCATGCATGCAGCGCGACACTCTTACTAGACTTTCAGTAGTTTATTATAGAATTCGCTCTTTAAGAAACAATATGAGGCCCGTGATTTGAACAAAAAAAACAAGAGGTGAAACTGTATCGCTTAGATTAATGTTTAAGCGCACAACAGACAACAGTAAACAGCTCTAGCGCATATTTCACTTCAGAATGATGTTGTTTTCGTGTGGCGAAACGGACACAAACGGTATTATAATTTAAGATTGAATGTAATATTGCCCAATTTTAGAGTGACCCCTTTTTGGCAAAAGTAGATTGTGTTTAGAAACAAAAGTTAGCCGGCAACTGAAAATAGTTTGTGATAAAATTAAACCTAACATTTGCCTCGCTAAAAGGTAGTGATGTATCAAGCTCGTCCTGCGTACTTCTCGAATACTACAATACAACAATTACAATTACAATTACCAATTAAAAGAGTATTCGTATCGCCAATAATCGAATACAGAATCCGAGTTGTAATAGTAGTGGAGTGCCTGGAGCATATAAAACCGTAAAACCTCGGAATAGAGTTACAGTGAATGGATTAATATGATCGATGTGGGATATTATTTTTTAAACTTTAAATAGCAATGTTTACCCATAATTTTTTTGTGCATTTCATTTTTTTTTTTTTTTTGTTTTTTTTAACAAATTATTATAAAAAAATATAATGTTTGACCATATATTTTCACTTAAAACAGTTTTTTTTTAATTTATATATTCAATCTTACCCGAGTAGACATATAGGAACATTTTTCAAAGATACCTGTGTATGAAAATAGCAGTAGGGATGTCGGACAGGCAGAAAAACGTGGAGGGGAGAGCGGAGCGGCAGTTGCTATATACAATGGAATTTCTCGGCTAGTTTAATAATTATAAGTAAATGAAATGTACTCTATTGTGTACATTTGAAAAAATAAGGTAATTAATTACGACTAATGAAAAGCAAAAAAAATATTAGTACAGAATCTGTTTATTTAAATATGTATATTACATTGTTGTCTACATCTACTTCATTTATATGTAGTCTGGTGAAGTAGGGGAACGCAGGGTAATGAAAGCGGTCGGCTAATGGGAGCTATGGTGATTGTTCGGAATACAGGCACATTTGCGCGATCGTAAGTACTCGGCTATTTCCGTCAACTATCGGCAAACATCGCCTGACGCGCTCGAACCGTTAGTGTCATTTGTTTAGTCACGAGGGACGATTGTGTGTTTTTCGCTCCACGCTTACAAGAAATTGCCGATTACCAGCATCAATGTTAGTATGTAATTATATTCTTATTTTATTGTATTTATGCTTATTATATCCCTAGATTAGTTTACTAACAAGACCAATTAGTTGAATTGTGATTCAGAATAGAATCACATATTTATGTTACTACTTTTCAAAATGTTAGTTAGCGGCTAATGGTAGCTAGGCTCTTATTACCCGAGATAGCTCTCATTACCCCATTTAATCAGTTTTGAGACATAAAATGCCTTGTTTTGTTTTAGATGCCACGTAAAAGAATTCGGACTACCAAAATAGCTTCTTGGACAGTGGATTCATTAGAAAATGCGGTATCTATTCTGAAAAGAGCAATTTGTTTAGATACTGGAAAAAGTGGAGTGATGTGGTACCGATGCAGAAGTTGCGGAAACTGGGCCCATAAAGATTGTTCTGACAGTGATAGTCCAGATACTTATATTTGTGCATTTTGTATGGATATGTATGTATGTATGTATGGATTAAATTTATGTTTCAAATAGTTTTATTGTGTTGATAATTATTATTATAATAACTAAGATCTCATTTTATAGTACGTTTTGTTATATTTTTCTTTAAGAGTAATTATAATGGCTACCATTTCCCGTATGAACGTTAAATAGACTCTGATTAGCCGCATTTGTCGGGTAATAGGAGCGACTGACTTTTTTTTGTAAAACTGTGATTATACCTTAATACATGTCTGTAGTTGAGTATGACTGTTACTTAATTATTCTCTTATAATAGAGGTAAGAGTTTATTATTAAAAATTGTAAGAATTTTGACTAACGTAGTTTTTATTAAAACTTTCCCTTAGTAGGCGCCCATTGCCCTGTTCTCCTTGTAACAACTATTTCCGCTGCACTGTAAACATGCTACACTGTAGTATAAAG
>LUGF01016873.1:631639-690212 GCA_001625245.1 Calycopis cecrops | reverse complement strand
TTACAATATGTAAGAACTAAGAAAAATGGAATTTAACAACTTTTTACAAGATGACGCATACAGAAGTTTGACATGTGGCAATTTCAAAGTAATTTTTAAGTAATTACGCCAATGCAAGATGGTTTGCTACATGCAAAGAAATAAAAGAATTACAAATTAAACAATAAATATTTCAACAATTACAAGCAAGTGAGTTTTAGTAAAAGTTTTCCAAACCAATTTCGTAATTTGACACGTGTTCAACAAAATGTGAATTAAGAGTTATATACATACATACCCTTCAAATATATGACCAGCTGTTATTATTTGTTTATTACTTTTTATGAATTAAATTAAATATCATGATTTGATCTCATCCACAACCTTTCGAGATCCTTGCTTGCTCGCGAAAAGGCAGAACCAAATTTACATCACCCGCCATCTTGAAACTCGGCGGACAAAGGAAACCACAATTTGACATTTGGCATGACGTTATCTTCATCTTTTTTTTTTTTTATCATAAGCAAAAGCAAAAACATTATGAATTGGACCGTGGACTGTTTATGGCAGAGTCCACAACAAAACACTAAAAACACTTGTTACATCATGTCATATCATGAACTATTTATATCACGTCTACATAAGCTATTTGAAGAATTTTCGGGACCTACCACCTATAGGATAGGTAGTGTTTCACTTCCCAATTCTAGTCTCGTCACCCGAAGCGATACTTCCCCGGTCCCATCACCGATTAAGCTGCAATTTAGCATTTGCACCCATTTTTATCATAGACAGAATAATTATTGCCGCTGAGTGTAATATTGTATTGAAATGATCACATATTATTTTATGTTTCTAGTATCTCTACATCGGTGTACAAAATACTGAGAACTGAAATAATATAACTAAGGTACAATGAGAACTGAAATAATATAACAAGGCACAGGTAAATTACATACACTGTAATAGGATACTTGTAGGTCTTCTTCATCTTGATTCGAGTCTTGACGAACAAGATCATGTTTAGAAAGTTTCTTTATCTCAACAACAAAAAAAGTCCGGAGACGTGAAGACTTCCGTCCGAAGAAGTTGAAAGTTTGGCTTCATAATTTTCTTCATGGAGGATTTTCTGTGTTAGACTTAAATCTTGTTTTCTTCTAAAGTGTAGCAACCGATATCGGAAACTATCTCTTTTTCCTTTATTTCGTAGCACTGAAGTTAAACGGACCGTTGGATGGCACTACAACACACCGCATTGTTGGAACCTTGTTAAATGGTCCTTTCATCATTCAACCTGGTACGGCATAGTAGTTTTTACAACTGTTCTAGATAGGTATTTCCTTTGGTCTTTATCAGCATGCAACACCGGACAGGACGTAGTATAAGTATATGAATGGATAATTGAGATACTTAGGCTTTTTAGGGTTACGTGGCCAAATGGCAAAAAACGGAACCCTTATAGGTTTGTCATGTCTGTCTGTAGTCTGTACGTCCCTCCGTCCGTCCGTCCGCATGTCACAACCATTTTCTGAAACTATTGGGCCTTCGTAGTTGAAACCTTGTAGGTTGATGTACTCTGTGAACCGCTCGAACTCGAATTTTGAATAAAAATAAAAAAAAAAAAAATGAGGGGTCACTCTATACTTAGAACTGAATTTAATCTTTTTTCATCCAACCCGTATGTAAAGGTGTTATTTTATTTTCTGGTAAAAAATGTCGCAGAGGCACCTATATACCTTTCGTTGGTACAGCACCCTTGGTGTGCGAGTCCGACTCGCACTTGGACGGTTTTTCTCTTCTTGGTGATGGCGGTTGTGTGCTGGTACTATTCAGTATTAAGGCTGTAGATACTCCTTTGTGCTTCTCTTATTTTACCCCGTCATGTCAGACATAGTAATTATTTTCCATCGGTCAGTTTGTCAACTGTCAGAAATGGAAACCGGTGCATCTTGTATTATTGGCATTAAAATATTGGCTAACGTTTATGATATAATATGATCACATCCCCGAAAAATAGGCATATAGGAGAGCATAAATGAGCAAAAACATATTAAATTATTTATAAATTTGTCTAACGATACTTTTAGTATACCTATTTCAGAAGATTCGTACTAACTTATACTTATAGTACCTCTTGAGAAGCACAAGTTTGTTAATGTTTTCAACATGACACATTTTCAATTTAAATTTCCGTCGGATTCCAACTTCCAAGGAGCCGAAATCTGGTTAAGTTATTTTAACTCAACAAGTATTTTCATTTTAAGAAGTTTTGAAGATATAAACATTAAACCGCTCAAGGCGTTGACTAGTTCATTGTTTAAACGAGTTAAGAAATGTAGTATGTAGACGACAGCCTCATGAGAAGTGTGCACACTATATCTACTATACTTATGTTACAGGGTTTCTCAAGCTTTCGGCTTCCTCTGGTAGCTTCCAGGTGACAACAAACCCTTTAACTAACTAATTAAATCCCCCCAAAGAAATCAATAAAATTGACTTTTGAAGAAAATAATGTTTTTATTTCAATAAAAAGTAACAATAAAGCCCCAAAAGAAATATATTTTTAATACTATTAATACGATGGGTGTGCTTGTGTCTTGTCACAAATGGTACTAAAACACAGTTGAATCATATTCGAAGACTTTTATATTTTTTAATTAGACCACTAATATTATAGATAAGCCAAATGAACTCCGTAAAGGTTCAGGCAGTATATTGCAAATCTTACAAAGCCCCATCAAGTGACTCAATTACTTTCATAATATATTGTACTGTATAAAATTTATATCATTTTCATACGGTTGCAAATTGTGAATATCGAAGGCTCTGCAGACTGCAAATCGTCTCGAGTGGAACGAACCCATTTCGTTCGAGTTCGAGTGGGATCGTTTGGAAATCGAAACATTTTGTTGTTGAGCAAAGAGTTATTTTGTCTGGAGTGTTAAGTATTGTAATAATATATTTTAGATAATCTTTTTTATATAATAAGATAATATATTATATATATTTATCATAGAATAAGATAATAATGAAAAACGAAAACTTTACTGTTTTTAAAGACGAGTTTTTAGGGTAAGTTCCTGATGAGAAATAAAAATTTTTTTCACCCACGTAATGCAAGTGCACATTAAAACCAATGTGCACTATTGTTATGCAGATGTGACCTTCTTTTCCTGCTTTCCTCAAATTGCTGCTAACAAACCGCACTAAACACGACAGTATGTCACTTTACTGCCTTATCCTGTAAGCTTTCCGTCCCAGGGGAGGAGGAAGGAGGGAAACACATCTATGAGGGTCACGTTGGTAGTCAAAACAACACACACAAAACAACTTTACCCTCTAAAGTCCAGCAGTACTTGCTTCAGGCAGTGTGTGCCTGTAAATCATTCAAGCTACTTGCAATGGATTAAAAAGTAAGTAAATTGGCAATAATGAATCCTACAAATTTGTCTAATTAGTTTCTTCTTTTAATAGAAAATCCAACTAATATTATAAATGCGAAAATTTGTATGCTTGTTTGTTTGTTTGCTTGTTACACTCAAAAAAACTGCTAAACCGACTTTCATGGAATTTACATACACACATTGAGAGCAAATTGATAGATATGTTCCTATTGGATAATCCCCAAAAAATTGTTCCTATGGAATGATTTTCTATTTTCCACGGGATCGAAATTTACACGGGTGAAACCGCGGGGCGCAGCTAGTAAATAATATAAGAACAAAGAAATTATAACTAAGTACAAATGTAAGAGGCACATTCATTATAATCTATTTATAACATATTAAAGGCCTCTATATAATATTACGAGCCCACTTGACAGAACGAGATTCAGTTCCCACGTAAATGAGATTTATTACGATAAAAACATGTTTCTTCTTTTACATTTAACTTTTAGAGTTCCGTAACTGTCTAAAATAGGCCAAGTTTTTTAGTTTTTATTTGCCTTTGCTGTTAGTATAATAATAATTCAAAAAAGGTGGTATACGTTTTTATTGGGTCTGGTCTTCCTTAGAGGATATTTATCTTTGATTGATTTTTAATTACCACTTTTTATGTAATAGGGGCAAACAAGCAGGTTACGTGACTACCGCCGCCCATAGACGTTCGCAAAACCAGCTTTTTGCAGACGCGTTGCCGACCTTTAAGAAATAGATATGCTCTTTTCTTGATTTGTTCTTCTTCACTTATTTATGTATATCTTTATAAATTAATACCCGATTGTGTCAAAAGGATTCAATTTGCACTTGTTTTTTTTTTTTTTGTAATTTTTTTTATTTTGATTTGATTTTTTGACATTTTTTGACAAGTCGACAAAAAAAACTGAGTACAAACTTATCGAGTGTGGTAAAATATAGCGTTTTGAGTAACGATACAAAAAATATATACTTTGTTTAATAATATAGGTACCTAAATAAAGTTACAGTTACAGGCAAATCTAAAATATATAAAATATTTTTTTGTTATTCTGCTTAACTATGAACGCAGCTGCTTATAAGCCATTTCTACAGTCGGGTCCCATTTGATTTGATAAGAACGTTTTCGCGATGGTTTTTAAATTGGATCTTTATAAGCGGCTCTTTACTAGCCTATTTTTTTTCAGTTATTTAATAATAGCCGACGCCCGCAACTTCGTTTACGTGAATACGTTTTTTTACTGCAGTCGGTTAAAAAGTTGCGTATTGCCTTCTTCGCTAAATAGACTAACTAATACTGTAAGAATTTTCAAATCGGACCAGTAGGTCCAGGGTTTAGCGCGTTTAAATAAACAAAAAAACAAACTCTTCAGCTTTATATTTTGAGTATAGATTTTAAGCACCAGATTTTTTAAATTATCTGTGTACTAGTTGAGTCGCTTAAACATTTGTCGTATAAAGTTTGACTGCGTTTATCTTTGTTCACTTGTAATAAGAGCAACTAAATGTTGGACGTTCGTACAAAACACTTTGTGAGCATTTCTGACTTGGCCCGTTTTAGTGGCACGCTGTCGTATATTTTTCCTGTTTTTTACTAGTTTTCATTTGCATACTTTGAGTATTGCCTACATATTATTTTAACGAAAGTGCTCAATTAGTATATAAATTTTTAATTTCTTAACTTTACATGATTAAGTAAAACTGAAACAAAATGTGTAACGGATTTCATCATGATTTATTTAAAGATTTTACAATCCCAACGTTTTAAAGGCTTTACAACAACTTAAATAGTTGTATTTCAAATGTAGTTATTAAGTAAAGGGCTTGAAGGTAGAGCAAAATTATTTTCGTGTTTTCGTGGTGAGGTGCAAGGAGAAATCACAGTGCATAAATACATAACATAGCATAACCCAGCTGCTACCCCGGGCGGCTGGGTATCCATGAGGATTACTCACTATATATATATATACATACAGGCATCTATCATCCATATATACTACAATTGTTTCAATTTAATATCCAATCAACTAGAGCAAGTCTTTATT
The DNA here is from genome assembly GCA_001625245.1 of Calycopis cecrops. Classification (NCBI taxonomy): domain Eukaryota; kingdom Metazoa; phylum Arthropoda; class Insecta; order Lepidoptera; family Lycaenidae; genus Calycopis; species Calycopis cecrops. Next base: position 684,772 of record LUGF01016873.1, on the reverse strand, counting down.
TCTCAAAATCCTTAATATATTTAAGGTGCCCAACTTACTGAGTTGTCCTGCAACTAGGAAAACCACTAGCAATATCCAGTTATGCAGGGCTACTTTAGAAAAATATACTTACACGTCAGTACCGCAGAGTTCTAAAACCAAAATGTTCAACCAAACGTTCCGTGTACCGTTCTGACTCAAGCTGAGACGTGACCTTTAAATACACTTAGCACTTGGTAATTCTCAAATCTGCTGTGACTCAATGAAATTTTAAACTGTAGTCAGTCCAGGTTGGATTATAACAGCATTCAGTCGCCTTAATATTCTTTAAAATATACAACGTTTAACTTGTAAAAGCGACGATGCAGATGAAAATTGTGTTACAATTTCCCAAATTAATATGGTGTACATTTCTCATTTCTCTGTCCAAGTGTTTCCAATATTGAATAATCGGTTAGCAAATAACCGAGTTCTGAGGTAACTAGCAACTGTTAATTAAATTCACGTGTTGAATGCTATGAATGAAACCACTTTTATTTTTGAATATTGTGAACATAAAATATTGTGGTCCGTAAAACCAGATCTGTGGCTTATGTCATTATCGAACTACATATGAATATTAAATTATGTCGTCATCATAATCATCAGCTCGTCAATCAATCAGCGGAAATGGCATAATAAATAAAAGCTCAAACTGACAATTGCAAATTATCAGAATAATTATTAAAATGAGTTTGCTGTCAAGATAATTATTTAACGAAAATGTTATACCTTAGACTCAGTATACTACAGTCTACTACTAGTATATACTCAATCTAAGTATTAAACCGAGAACAAGACGTATTTATTTCGTGAATCTAAATATCTGCTAAGTACCTACTCGTGTGATAACTAAGTTGACGTGGCTTGTTCTGGAAGTTGTATCGTGGCGGGTTCCTGTTGGCGGCCGCTTCAAACTTCGAAAGAGGTCAATGCTACAATTGTGCGGTGGTGGCGAATAAGCATGGCAACGAATATTAACCAGAAATTGTACTCTTAGAAACATCAAATAAATTAAACTTTAAAGTATGTAATTGACTTTGAATTGTATATTGCCTGTGGCTAAACTATTAGCTAAACGATTGATCTGATTTTTGTTGTTTAGCCTGGAACTGATACACTAAATAAGTGGTTTCATTTAACGCCTCTCGCTTTTATCAATCTTGTATAACATGAAAAATACCGAGCCTAATGCCTAATAGACATTTGGCGGTAGCCAATATAGATATATATTTTTTGTTAATAATATTACGCATATTATATAACATGTACATATAACATGAAAATACCAAGCCCGGTATTAGACCTTTGGTGATATGACTATGCCTATGCCTATGTGGATATAGTATGTTATTGTTAGCTATTAAAGTACCTAAAGGTACAAGTTGGAAGCGGGCGACATGAGGTTGCAGCAGACGACGTGTCGCCGCTTCATGTCGTCGCGACACGTCGCTGCGGTCATGAATTGGAACCCGACCGCAGATGGCAACAGCAGATGGAATCCAATTGATAGCTATTTTGTGCTTTTTGACAATGAAATAAAATTCATAATGGGAATTAGGAAATAATATATATCACTCTTTTCTTGTCAGTGATACATTTTGCTCATCTCTAAAATCTAAAATACACTCATTGGACGTGTCGTTGCGACACTACTGATCCGCGGTCGGGCGACACTGGCGTCTGCCGCTCGACGACACGTCGCTAGCTTCGTGTCGCTAACTACAGAGGTAATTTCATAGAAATACATAGAAACCAGTAGTGTCGTTGCGACACGTCGTCTGCTGCAACCTCATGTCGCCCGCTTACAACTTGTACCTTAAGTATGAAGGTAATTATCGGTGTAAACACCGGCCCTGAATTGGGATAAAGCGTGTATCTCCGACTCTAATGGGTTTATATACATAAAAACCATCGGCGGTGCCGTCTGCTTCCACGCCCTTGGTGCTATTTCGAACTATACTATGATAGTGAAGATCGAACAAAAATATCACGCTATTGTGGGTATTCGTAACATTGTTTATGCGACGGAGAACAAACACGGCACGAGTTGAAAAATATTATCTCAGCAAATATTGTACCTTCACCATTGTAAAAGTTCGTTATTTTGACAAAAAACAAGTGGCCTTCGAAAACGGGTTTGTACATTTTTTGTGCGATATTCGGTAACATGTGATTCATAAATACGAAGACATTTTTGTTTGTATATTATATTATATAGAAAATAACGCAAGCGTCAAATGATGTATGATGTATGCGATTTCATGGCCTCATTGTTTCGACATAATTTGATGGATCTGTATTGAGACCTAAGTTTTTCTGGATAACATGTGTGAAAGAACTTATGTATAACATCTGGATTTATAGTAGACTCTAAGTTGATTGTAACTTTATATGTCAGATTCAAAATATATATTATGATAATAATAATAATGACCTCTTAGAGAAATTTAGGCGCTCCCTTCCACAGACCAGCCAACTACGCGAGGCATATTATATTGTACAGGTGTACAAGCATATATTGTACGATTCAAAAGGACTCTTTATTCCCTCATATTCCTATTCCGATAGGACGTCAGACGGACGCCACCTGAGGGACGACTTAATGCGCTTTTCATGATACAATAGAGACAAAAATACAATAGAAACTTGCCTGCAGTACCAACCTTAATTCGAACTTTAAGTGCTAATATGTTTCTTTATTTTTATTATTCAATATTTTTTGTGCAGTTGTTACATGTTATGGGCTTAGCAACATTTGGGGGGTTTCATTTTTATATATAATACTAGCTGCGCCCCGCAGTTTCACCCGCGTAAATTTCGATCCCGTGGAAAATAGAAAATCATTCCGTGGCATGCCATAGGAAATTTTTTTCGGCATAAAAACTATCTCTAAGTTACTCTCTATGTATGTCAAATTTCATGAAAATCGGTTCAGCAGTTTTTGCGTGAAGCAGTAACAAATAAACAAACAAATAAACAAACTAACAAACAAACAAACCAACAAACATACGAACTTTCGCATAATAATATTACTAGGATATATATTGTTCAATTTCTTTTTCCTGGACCATTTCCAGAGTACATAAATAAATATAACTAGGCATCTATTAAATATGTTGTTCATACTTAACACCCTATCATGTACCGTACTGAATGTACTTAAAATCCTTTCATGCGTTATGCAAATAATTTTAAATTTTCAACCTGATAGCTTTACAGTGAGGGTCAATTAGATTCGCACACCGATTTCCGACATTCATAAGTTAATTAGGATGGATCCATACTCCACGAGGCTCGCAGCTGAATTGCCAATATATCGCAGGGCAGCGTTATGCCCTTTGGCTCTTGTAATCTCAATTACAGAGCGTGGAAATTTCGAGATAATTTCATTCGAATGAATGAATAAATTTGTGTGTCGGAGATTACTCTGTTTTTATTGTTTATTCAATTCAAGTTCTAACAACATAAAAGGAAGCGGATCAGAGTGAATCCCCTAGATGCGATCCAGTTTCCTTTCCGTTCTTTTATATAATATATAAAAGAAATATAGTATTATGTTCCAGCGCCATACTACTCTGTTATGCCAGCACGACTCAACTTCCATGCAGAAATTCAGTACCCCTTTAAAATACTTTACTAGAGATCAAGTTATTTACTAAACACGATCTTGAATTCATACCTTTTAACCTTTGGAAAAGGTTGCTTTTCCCTATCATATCATAGAGTCATAATGATTTTTTTTTGAACACGACCAGTTTTGCAAAAACCAAACGAGTTATGGGTTTGTTGTTGATTATTTCTACATAAACCTGTATTTTCTTTAGTGATAAACTTTAATCCCAAGGTAATAAGGAACCTCGTAGTAAGGGACTCCTGCATTGTTTACTTATAATTAATCCATAGAGCTGTATTATTAAATTATAAATTTTCCAAAACATTCCAAAAAAAAAGGATTTTGCTGCTGTTGTAATGTTTTTTCAGTCTGAATAATGCCAGTCTCATGTTGCTGAGTTTTTATTGTTGGGTAGAAGGTAGAAGGAGAAACATTTAATTCGTTTGTGGTATTCTACTGATGTTAACACTAATTGCTAAAATTATGCTTTGGTTCTCTGGAGACATACGCCGGTCTATATTTTTGTACGTAAGCGAGAAGTACTGCCCCGGTCATGAGGGACCAACTCGGTGGAAATGCAACAGGAACAACCTAATACAACAATAAAGGGTCTTCACGCAAGTTTGCTAGTGGCGTGGGCTGAGAGAGTAAAGTGCCAAATGCCATCTTTACAAATGTGTCGTGCATCCTCCACATTCACAACTCTCTTTATACAAACGACCGCGATTTTCTTTGTTCTGATCTTTTCTTGATCTTCTGATAGGACGCGATCTCTGATCATCGTAGATTAATCTTGGTATCGTACTTAATAATAAATACTAGAATTATAGATAGCGATAAGGTAAATCTCAAAAAACAACCGCGCGATTCAGATTCCATGTATCAATTACCAATATCATAATAAAATATGATCACAAGGTGAAATAATAAAACAATCACGATATAATTTAGTTTATTTCGATTTTATACCCGTTAATATAAGTTATCCTTTATTGATAATTCCGTTTGTCCTTGATACAGAAGATTAAAAACAGTTGCCAATTCTGAGTATATAATATATCAGCAGAGAAATAGGTCAGTTAAAGTAGCTCATCTCTTTGACGAAAAATTCAAAAGGTCATTTGGAAGAGCCATGAATAATGTTAATCTACATTGTACTAAAGGTCTGAGTTTAAAATTAATGATGGCCCAGGAAATGTAGCAGGATGCCTATCTACGTAAAGCAACAAAGACTTAACTTTTTTGCCCGTTTTACGAAGCTTGAATACAGACTTTTCAAGCTTCTAAAACCTTTGGATTTTTAGAGATTCAGAGACTGGAAAATAATTTATCTACGTTCGGGTCTAAAGACTTGGTATTACCTCGTTACCTATTCTCTCTTAGTTTAAAATAATTATATCACTTCACAACTTAACACATTATGTATCTAAGCCTTCTGTGGAGTTTCAGTTTAAATTAAGAAGTCAAAACAATAACCATTTATGAAAATATAATGTATGCGAATAAAATGTTCATCAAAAAAGTCTTGTGTTCTGTTTAGAACTGTATGTATGTACCTAGGTATGTGTTGTTAGTAATAAGACAGACTTTTGAATAGTTCCTAATATAATAATATGTGTTTTATTTTTTAAGCATTACAAAAACCAGCTGTGATCCATGATGACTCTAGTAATTTTACGTGGAAACACACACATTATAGTACAGGTATCATATTTCATTCTGTTGACAATAATGGACTCCCTTCAGTTGTGAAGTCTAAAATATGATTTATCATAAACACTAATTACTAATTAGTTCATTCAAGACACTTTAACTCCCTTGTATCGTAAAATACTTTTAATCGACTGATTTTATTTTGTATCTTAATACAATATAAATACCCGTAAAATAAGTGAGTATGATGGCGTCCTAGAGGCTTTATTTGAAAGGGAAAATTCTCTTTAACTCACGATGACATTTACCACACACACACACACACACACATACACCACGCGTAGCCATCATGACTAATATTATAAATGCAAATGTAAGTTTGTTTATTACGCTTTAACACCAAAAGGTACTACTCAACCGAACATTATGAAGCTTTGTATATCGTATTTTTGGAGGAACTCCAAAAAGGACATGATGCTTTTTATTAAAATAAAATTAAGCACGCGACCGAAGCCGCGGGAAAAAGCTATTCGATTATAATATGCAAATACTTATTTAAAACATTTCCACGTATGTATTTGATCTATGCACGGGTGTGTGTGGTGCTGATCAATATAATAACATAAAAAATATAATAAGTAAAAACTTAATTAGGCGAGTTGGTTATTTTTTTTCTTTTTAACATCTGGTGGCACTCGTGGAGTGCAAAGCACTTTTACTTACTTTTTACTTTCAAAATGGCGTAGCTGCTAAGGTGAATCAAATACTTAAATTGGAGTAATTAAAAACGAAAGTCAAGTTTTAATTAAAATTGAACTTTACATCGAGAAAGTTTTCCAACCTAGTTGTGACCAGAAGAAGGTTAATTTAAATAGCTCCATATTTTACTGGTAAAGTTATCAGTAAACGAATCATAGTAATATAACATATGCACTAATTATATGAGATTTTTATATATCTACTGTTTTTCGCGATGCTTGTCCGTACTAAAATACAAATTCACAATCAATACAAATCAATACAAATTCAATTCAAAATCACTTGCCCAATAGTAGCGATATTTCTTTCTTCTTTTTGTTTCTTCTATCTTTTTGTACAGCTTCGGGCATAGACTTTATTTTATTTAAATATCGACAGCAAGTGTGTATCTAAAACATCGGATGCTGCTTACCATTCTTCAAGAATAGAGGAAAAATTATTTCTTGCATATCTCATTAAACATTCATCAGAATTTTAGAAATGCAAAGTAAAATTATACCTCAAATTGAGCGGGCATATTTCGTTATTCTATTTTGTTTATATAAATAAATTGTTAATTTTCTATTTTATAAATAAGTATGTATTCAAATATTTGTTCGAATTTGCCCGATATCAACCGTATTATTGAACAAACTCGGTGAAATTAACCGCACACCAACCGGTAGGTCATAGTTAGTAACTGTTGGTTTATAGATCAAAATTGTCATAAAAGTTATTCAGTCATCGAACGTGCAACAACACTGTTGGCAGCCTAATGAGCATCTCGCTACCGGGTACCATTCGCTTTCGTGATACTACCTTAGGGTGCTTACATAGAATAACAGGTTACCTTATGCGCTCATTTATAAAGAAACAGGTTTTGTCAGTACCGGTAACCTGTTTCTCTAAGTAAGCACCCTTAAATTTTAAAAGCTATGCTATCACGTTGTGTGAGGTTTGGTGTGAACTCGGTGGCCGAGGAAGTTATGGGACGAAGAAGGGCAACGCATGAGCATGACCATTTATCGTGTGAATGTTAACGGATCACGGACGTTGTCGCTTGCTCCTTTGTGCACACAAAATATCATTAAAATCGTTCGAGCTATACTTAGGAGTATGGTTACTAATATTGTGACACGAGAATATTATTAATATTTATAAGATAGTTAAACTATCTATTTATTTAAACATATAATTAAATCGTAATAAAGTCGTACGTTGAATATTTTTTAAAAGAATACTTGGTGCGTGATCTACAATGAAAAAATAAACTTAAAATGAATGAATCTTAAAAATGAATCTTAAAACATGCTTTTAAATTATTCGAATAGCACCGGTCATTTTGTTCCGAAAGCTGAATCTACCTAATAGGAAATATAGCAATCCATAAAGTTTTCTTTCAGCGAGCTTTCTCTCCACTTCGTTTGTAATTTTACTTTTAGACCTCACCTAAAAGGTTTTGCAGTCAAATAAAACCTTTTAAATACGTCTGAAGTGCGCGCCACGTCGAGAGAGGGGTAGAACAACCCTGGAATTTTATTTCGTACAACTTTAATGGGATGAAATATCTATTTGTCGTGAATTTTATTACGAACAAGCAAGAAGGTTTTTACTAAATCAGTTCCTTTTATGTATTACTTGAAATGATTATATTTTTAAATATTAGTTTCTTCAACAACAATTTTAAAATCTTCAGGATTTTTTGGAATAGGTATGCTCCCGTGAGGCGAATCCAAATAAATAAAAAAAAAATTGCCACAAAGATACATTTTGATCTTATCATGAAGGCATGACAACCTTACATTTAACTATTTAATAACTATTCGAATAATAAAAAAATGTTACTCAAAAAGGTGATAAAAAAATGTGTTCAAAGAAGTATCGTGTTTTAACCAAAATTAAAAAAAGATAAAAAAAAAAGTATCGTGTTTCTATATCCGTCACTGGACGTTTTGCAGGTTTATGACGGACGTCATCACCGCTTCGGTAAATAATTAAATTAGTTGGCGTCTGCCTGGTTCAATAAAAATATAAAATTTTCCGAGCGGCTCCACACTTTTTGGTAAATAATTAAATTAGTCGCCGATTGCACCGCTCGCTACAAAATAAATACAGTAACCTTCGGTCTCACCCCTGTTCCGGCGGAGGGATGCAAAACAAGTGCAACGTGATGTTCCCGACTTGATTAATTATTTATCGCGGTTTTCATAAGCTTTCAAAAGAGCTCAGTTCAATAGTAAAATTTTTAATTATATTGGTTGTGCGTTGATCAGTCTATCAGCGAATCATTTCAATCAGTGCTGTAGTTTTGGCATTACGTTGATCAGTCAGCGAGGCAGCTCAGTCATTCCAGTAGTTTTACGCCTTTGTTAATCAGTTTAGTCAACGCATGCAGCATGGAACGATCATTTACTAAAAGAGCCTGAGCCACTTATTTCAAAGACCGGCCTCTGACAGTTTATGCCTACCACTAGTCGACTTCGTTGTTTGCTTAAAAATAGAACATTAATAATGACAAATAAAGCCTATATTACTATTTACTACCATTCAGTTGGGACGCAGTGATATGCGTCAGTCAAATCAAATTCGAATTGCTTTAGTGTATCTGTACGCTGTCGACTTGAACTGGCATATTCAAGCACATCGAACCACCAGGACATTTAACAGTAAACGTAGTGTTGTTAATTTTTCTTTAGTTCGTCATATAGAAAAGATGCTCATATTTCGCGCATCCTAAACCTATCGTATGGAGCCCTCGGTGTGCGAGCCCGACTCGCACTTAGCCCTTCTTCCTCACCTCAGATCTCGAATCGTTTATTTTCCTTAAGAAACAAGTTAAATCCTGTAAACTATAAACATACGACATAATACACAGTCGATTCAACTTTGCTATTTTCTTATCGGACTTGAGCAATAGTAAAGAAAACTTTATATCAGTTTAGTATAACGTGACCCAATAACAGTTATTATGGTACCTAGTATCGCCACGCATTTGCGAATAAGAGTCCTTATACACTACAGTCACCGATTGGTGACGGAACTAATCGCGAGATATGTGAAATACTCAAGACTAGATTTTCATGTAACGCCTCACGCTTTTATCAACCTTGTATTGCGAATTATAGTACCTAATTTATAAAAAGTAAGCGTTTTACTAAGATCTGTTTAACATTGATTGTATAATTATAATAATCACTTATAGTCTATAGACAAGTTATAGTAATAATGCTTAAGTTTTGTACTTGCTATTATTCTTCCTATTTTATTGTTTTCTATTCCACTGAAGTACCATTGTAAAAACCGTTAGTTTACAAATTAACTTGCGAAATATAACCTGTTGAAAAATTGTGAACTCTACAAACCATTCACAATTTAACGCATTATTTTTCGTTACTTTGTGATCTCTCCTGTGCAAACCGTGAAATTGTAAACGAAAAGTCACAGTTCACAATGCAACAACAAAAAATGATGTGCATGGTTTGTACAGTTCACAATTTTTCGACAGTTTGTAATCTCGCAAGTTATTTTTGTTAGTTATATTGTAAATTGACGGTGCTTACAATGTTACAATGGTGACATATACAATACAGTTAACTTTCATACTTTAGTTGTTCGTGATGGAATTAAACAATCAGATAGAAACGTTTACAATGTGCGTTGGCTGAACGGCAGCAAAGATATGGCAGGTATACGTTACTGGAAATGCACGTAATCGGACATTATAGAACATAACTAGGAATGTACGCAAATGTGTGGGAAATTATTAGATTATAATATAATTATTCGTTTTTAACTTTAGACAACGTTCTCGGGGTTTTTTGTCGGACTCTATGCATGTAAAAATTAATGTTTATTCGTTTGTCTTCTATAGTAAATTATGCATTTGATCATGTGATGCTCCATAGCTTAATTGTTATGCATGAGCCACGAAGGTTTCTGAGTTAGTAGGTACATCTAATTTTAGACAGATGGATGAGAGTCATTCCAATGAATTTTGTATATCGCCACGGCAATTCATGCTGATTTGAATTGAACGCTGCAATACAGTTTTTTCAAATTTAACAAAATTAATAAAATGACTCAAAGTTAATGAATAGTGAACAAATGAACTGCTTATTTAAGTTGGTGGTATAGCAGCGGGCACTGCGCAGCTACAGCTACTTGTCTATGAAACTCGGTTGGTACTATTAAATTCGAAATATTGCAATTACAGTCCACTGAACAAAATAACATGCAATAAAATATCGTAACAAAGATCTTTACAAACAATATTTTCAAATAATTTAAAACATAATATTTCACTAGTGCAATGAAAATATAATGTAGGGATTTGTAATTAAATTAGTCTCTTCCGAGTAAAATCCAAACAACGCTACTCGTCGTAGGTATCAATAAGTACTTCGTTATTTTATTAAAACAGTGTTTTATAAATATTTTATTTATACAGTAGATATATTAAAAAAATAAAGCTTAATATAATATGTCAAGTGATTTATTATTATTTTTTCTTTTTTTTCTTTAATTCATGTAAAATTAAAATCCTAATATTTTTTTGCGTTACTGAGATTGATTGAGAACGCACGCAATTATCTTCGAAAATAGCTTAATTCTTTTATTCTTCTCTTTCTTATCAAAAATTTATATAACGAAAAATAAAAACGTTGAAAGAAGTAGTCAGGACAGAAAAAAATCGAGAGAAGCGTTACTGACCCCACAGGTTATAATCAAAATAAATCGGTCGCAAATCTAACGAAAGCAATTTAAAATATATTTTCTGTTAAGTTTAAGCAAATCTGTTCAGTTTAAGCATATGCTTCACATTTTTGAGTTCTTATTATATATATATGCTACATATGCTACGGAATGAGAACTCAGAAAATATGAAGTTTAGATTAAAATTCAAACACTAAACATAATATATACCAATAAAATTACCGCGTTATGTATTGGTGGTTAGTACCTAAGGGATTTTAGTATAATGAGCTCGTTCATCAAGCTTTGCTAGAATTTGCAGACAGCTCCTATTATATTTGCAGTCTGTGATTATCTCCTCGATAACTAGCATAAGCTGGAGGTCTCATCGTCTACGAGCTATAATCCTCTGCCGTCGCGTCGTAAACAGATATTTTGTAGTATCTTATTGCACATGATGATAAATTTTGAATACAAAACAATTACACGAGTGAGCAAATATATATATATATATATATGGGCACAATTACTTATAAAATATACCTGTGTTAGCTACTCCAGAACATGGAGCTTTCAAATAAATGGAAGAATTTTCTTCAATTTCTTCAAACAAACAAGTTAGAAACTTTACCTCCTTATTACATTATAATAGAATAGAAATTTTTCATTTCAAATTATACAATGCTCCAGATACAGATATAACAGAATACATGATATACAAAAAAAAACTAGAACAGACAAAAAAACAATTGAAGTACTTACATGTTGCATGTTTATTGTTCATGCACATTGCAGTGATACAATGCGAGGAGCATTGAAAAGGATGTCACTCGGTGACTCGGCATTTGTCGGAGTACCTACTGTTATTTGGTATAGTCATATTAGTAGGTATAGAACACTTAACAGAAACGTTTGCACTGTTCCATGTTATCTCCTCTATATAATATGTATATAGATATATATAAAAATCTCATGTCACAATGTTAATTATCATACTCCTCCGAAACGTCTGGACAGATTCTCATGTAATTTTGTGTGTTATCTATTTTTCATCTCGATACTTCCAAGGTCGAGATCGAAAATTACGCGGCTGAAACCGCGGAGCGCAGCTAGTGCAGTATATTACTAATCTTCAACGCTTTGCCTGTAGCATTTTTATAATAAAATGTTATCAAAATTGCACGTAACTTTTATTAATGTTACGAGCTTAACTATGCCGTGACGATTATTGAGTCAAGATAATGTAAGTCCTTACTTGTCAGACTCAAAATTTATGGCTCATTTAGTTCACTCAGTTACAATAGATTTTATTCGGGTCCTAATGGACGCTATGAAAGCGAAGGGAAACCTAATGCAGTTTGATTGGATTGCAATGAATGCCCGTCGGGCGACGGGGGTTTATATAAAGGGGGACAGAACCCTCCTGCACATTGGAGGGACGTATCCAGGGGGGCCGACCCCCTCCCTCCTCCTGTACATTGGAGGGATGTATATGACTCAGAGAGAAAGAGTTTGGAATAGCTATTTTAACTATTATTATCATGACCATGACGTCCTACACCGAACATAGCGAGCTGGTGTCGTGTCTATCAGCATGTTTGCTGAGTTTGACAGTTGTGATACGGTTGTATTCGTCCTACAGAATGTGTCTGGGACGATCAGTGATTGTCTCACAGTTTGGGCACAGTAGAAGTATAACATATTTACACTGTGGTTTTGGTTAAGGGGCTTACAAAAGCCTACTAAGCATCTATTTAAGCCAAACTAGCTCTCTTAAAATGAAAAATAAGCAGTTCAATGCACTAGATTTTTCACAAAATGCTAATAATTATAAATATAATAAAAAAAAGCTCAAAAAGAACATTATTTCTTCTTTGTTTATTTCTTCTATATTTTACTCTTTTTTATGTTCATACGACATTTACATGAGTAATGGTGGTCGAATTCGAACGCGAGGCCGGGGCTTGGTTTAAAAAAAACAAAATGGCTGCCATTTTTAAACAGTGTGAGAAAAAAAAATAGGCGTAATTAATTGTAGATAAAAAATTCCAAATTTCATATCATTAGGTACATGCACCAACTCTAGTGTCGGGAAACATTGTATAAAAATGTTTTTATCTTTATGGTATAAGGGGGCAAACGAGCAGTTGGAGCCATTTTCATGACTATCGACGCCCACAGAGCTAGACTATCACAACAGCATAGAGATAAACGGAGGCGTTCCCACCTCCATGAGCACCGGTTACTTACACAGTACCTACACACTGTACACAACTATCACTTTATATGCCGATCTCGTGTAAGCGAGGTACCTCCCAGGTCGCGCCGGCCCAATTCAGGTACACGCATGCACGCAGCGCCGCACTGCCTCTTCCTAAATACTTATTGTATAAAAATACTATAATAGAAGCTAAATTATTCCTTGCAAATCCTTGAAAACGCTCCTCCAAATGAAACATTGCAAAGGGAATGAAGTTAGGCGTTACGGAAAAGGTTAAGAAGCAACAGGTGAAATACCCGTTCAAAAATTAAAGAAACCATTTTAACACTCGCCTGATGTGTCTATAAAATTTGAACTGAGCACTAGTATTACATTTCACATTGCTGAAATATGGCTGTTTCTTTCATGATCTAATATATTAAATTCTCGTGTCACAGTTTTCGTTGCCATACTCCTGCGAAACGGCTTGACCGATTCTCATGAAATTTTGTGAGCATATTGAGTAGGTCTGAGAATCGGCCAATATCTATTTTTCATCCCCATATTCCCACGGGATCGAAAGTTAAGCGGGTGAAACCGCGGGGCGCAGCTAGTCGTATTATAAATATATCATGACAAAGGAGAATTAAGAACCGACCAAGTCGTCGGCTTACTGCAAGAACTCATTAATTGACATTTACAGAACAATTATTAATAACTAATATAGTTAATTAAATTGATTATTAATTACTAAACACTACATTAATATAGTGTTACTAGCTGTTACCCGCGGCTTCGCTCGCTAGGTAGTAGAATAATTGCCTCTTCAGTCCTTCAACTATCTCCATACTAAATATGACATCGATCTGTTGATCCGATTTGATGTGAAGGAAGGAGAAAGAAACAAACCAGGAAACACACTTTCGTATTTTTTTAATGAAATTGGCACACCACTATTTCCCACCGCTGCTACTCCTGTGTCGCCAGACAGCAAGCAGGCGGCAACCACAACGACCCTTTGTTATGATCTCAGGGAGCCCGCGGGAAAAGCTAAAACTGTCTTTGGACCCGCAACGAAATTAATCAGAAGAAATAAAAAGAGAAATAGGAATAAAAACACTTTCGCATTTATAATTTGTATGTGTATGGAATTGATCGAATACTAATTACTTTGATTATACCAAAGACTAATTAATTGATTTCTCAAAGTTTTGTAAATGTCAATTAATGATTTCTTGCAGTAAGCCGATGAAGTGCGAGTTGGACTTGCGTACCTACTGACGCCGTGCCGACGAGGCCGCACGAGAATTGCAACTCACCAAAGTTAAATATTTTTTTCTAAATATTATTAAATCATTTTTGTTTACAACAAAGTAAAAATCCTGTCCTATAAAGTGGTAATGCGCACGGAATATGCGTAATACTTGAAAGAACCCCTCACACGGTAGTGACAATCTTGAGGCAAAATTTAATTACATTTAATATTATATTAAATGGGCTAGAGCGGAGTCGGTCTCCGCCGTGCCATGAGGGATCGGAACAAGACTATAGCCGAATCCTTCTTTAAGGCTTTGTAGTGGACTTAAAAATAATGGACAAACGAGCAATCGGAGCTATTTTCATGACTACCAGCGACATCCGTATAGAAGCTATATCTACAGATGCAGTGCCCTCTAAACTGTGAGGAGTTTTGCTATAACTTATAGAAATAATAAAAAAAATACTAACCAAAAATACGTTTATATGGTCTGTCCACGTACCTATAGAAGTTTACAATAAAAATATCATGTAAATAGATAAGTAATAGATAAATAAAATGTTGTATTTATGACATATGAAATGGAATTAAAATGGTCATTGCCTTTGAAAATATGAAGTGAATTACAATATCATGCATGATTGCATTTACATATTTATTAGGCGTTTGAATTAACCTAACAATATTGCACTATCATAATTCACACTTCATTCTATTATTGTTAGTGAGCATATCCACTAGTTAATAGTTATTATAAAATATTATTCACATTTAATAATTTAACAATGTAACGTAAAGAACTGAAATATAGCTAAAAAGAATACTAGTCTTAGAAAAAAAGTTATTGTACTTATTACACATTATAATATTAGCTAGAATTTCCTAAGATCTTGCTCTTTTTTACTGCTGTTTTAGCTGTTAAAATAACCCTGTAGTAATGAAACAATTGCAATTCAAAGTAGGGCAAGTTAAACGTACAATTAGTACGGGAAGTAATTAGTTTCAGTCTCATCTTTACACATTTACAACGTGATACCTGAAAACAGATAAGATAGGATAAGATACTTCATAAAACATACCAAACCAGAGAGATTAAAATGCACGGTTCCAGATAGTTTCGGTGTTATAAAAATATAAATAGATTCAGAGCTAAAGTTGGAAGAGAACGGACATCACATACGAACAAGTTTCAAATATGTAGACTGAATAAAAAAAAAATCAAAAGGCCTGTTCTATTGATGTTTTTACTATAGACATCTCTCACATATTAACAAAAAGTACTACTCGAAAGATGTACTGACTGTATGGGATTTTATTTAATCTGTATGATTTTGAATAATAATTAAGATATTCCAATATTTTACTCTCTCAGGAAACATCAAAATCACGTCGCCACAAAAATAAAATTGTAATAACTTTATGCTATGTCCCCGTACGTTGTGTGTGTTTTATAGTATAGGGAAACAAATAAGCTATCGGAGCTATTGACAACTACGCCCATTAACATCCATCCTTCATTCCATCATCTTCTCAGTCTGACGTTCAAGCTAAACAAGCTACAAATTTGAATGAATGTAATTTACCTACAGTTTCTAATATTTCCGATCTTAAAGCAATATCTAAAATTGAATGTAAAAAAATAATGGAACAGTTATTGGGTTAAAAACAATATAAGTAATTGTAAGATCAATTTTTAGAAATGTAATCCGTAAATTGACATTAGAAGAGACCAAATAGTCCTCTGCTCTAGAAAATTACATGAACAAGCCCGCGAGGCAGACACCCGCGCCGTGCACCCGCTTAAGTCAGCGATGGCACTAAATAGAATAAGAATAGATCAATACAAAGTCGCACATATACAATATACATCGTGTAACAAATTACCTAAACCAAAGAATACATACTCTACATGTGATAGTGAGATGAGTGTAAAACATTAATTAATTGAATGGCCGTTATTTAATACAGAAAGAAGTGCTGTTAATTCGCATAAGACACTGAAATAATGTTTATTCGACTTTAAAAATACTGTAAATTTTTAAAGAGGCATTCATTAATAGTATATAGTGGACGATAATGACCCTAGTTGTTAAGTGCGCCCTAAATAATAAGTATGTAAAATAAAAAAGAGAATAATAGAAAAATAGAGAATAGTAAAATAGAACACATGTTAGGCCGGTAATCAAATCAGCAACCGATCACGAGGTCTCGGGTTCGATTAACGATCGGGAACAAAATGTTAAAGGACGAAGTCAGGAAATATAAGTCGACACAACACACCGTGCCTCGGCGAGTACATTAAGTTTGGATATTTATTTCAGTATTTATATCGCCACGATCTTTAGGTCCGTTAATGCTTTTTAATTAAAACAGTATCAGTATGGTAGAGGCCGAATTAAAGACATAGGACCATATTTGATTTGAACAGCCCAAGTCCCGGTCACAAGCTCCAGCGCTCTCGGACCTTCACCAGGTCATCAGTCCAAGGAGTGGGAGACCGCCCAACGATGATGATTACATAACAACCATTATTGTTAAAATCCTCCTTTAAACAGTTTAATAAATTTTAATTAAGATTTAAGTTATTTTACTGTCATAATTTATCTATACATATATATTTATGTATATAACGATAAATGTTATATTCACATTCTAATTGCTGGAGGGTGGTCTGAGGCTAATTCTATGTTCAATTTATCACACAACACAATATTTGCCATGATATATTGTAATATGTGTTTTACAAAGTTATTTCCCAAAATTAAGTCAATATAGATTGTAGTATCAAGTAGTTGATGTTTATTTGAATAAACATAACATCCTCTTATAAGGATGAAAACACAGGTGTTGCCTGTTACGGTTCTAAAGTAGTGAGATTGTACCAGACAAGTATCTGGGGACACGACAGTGCACCCGGCAGTCGAGCAATAAAATGGCACGGCTGTACCAACATTTTCTCAAAGCAATTCAGGCCAATTTCGATCCTCTATAACTTCGTAGGGGATAAAACAGGAATACTAAATTTCAGTATCTAAGCAAACATTGTAAATACAAGCTATATTCCAAATTTAATTCAATTTGAACTAGTACATTAAGAATTGGAACTTGTTACTTTCTCGATGTTGTCACTCGCTGACTGACCGATCATCAAAAGTTCAAGGCACTTCTAGCAGACATAGACGCTTCGAATTTAGAATAAAATAAGTATTTAGTGTCTAAACCAAGAAAACAAAAATAATTTGTAAAGAACACTGGGCATGATCTGACCCGGTTTTCGAAAGATGTCCTACAGACATCAAATTAGTTTTAAATTACTGATTAATATCCCACATTTCAATTTAAGTAGTTGTTTTTTTTTAATCCATGGGAGTAATTTTTTTTTAAAGCGTAAATTATCCTTCACTGCAGTTGATGCAAGTGATTCAGCTTTTGATTTTCCACAATAATTGAGCTACGAAGATTTGACACTGTTTACTTTAGGCAGCTATCACCTCAGGATCGCAAGATCATACCCCAACCATAGACCAAATGGATTGTATATAATTGAACTCTACCGGCACCACGAATTGGTAAACAACAGAACCTTGATACGTGGTATAATCACAGAATCATCAGAAGCATACAGTATTACACCTACATATTGGTGAACCCTACAAGACAGGGCAGAGAAAGTATACAAGATTATTACTGCTCTTGTATCTATGGCCGCCGAACCATCAGATGCTGTGCACATATAGCCAGCATGGTGTATTTTTTGTCTTGGGCCAGACAGCAAGAACAAATTGTTACACCAGCAATGTTCTTAGATCCAGCAAAATAAAAACGACATGATTATAAACATTTGTTTTATTTATAAACGCATCCGATTATATATTATTTGTAGTAAGATAGTATGATTATTATTTTATCTCTCGGACGCTCAACAGACTTGTACTGTTAAACATTAACTTCATAACTCCACTGTGTGAAGAAGAATTCATTAAAATAGTCGAATAATGTCTTACCACTAGAGCATAGGTTCCCAAACTTTTTCGTCTAACGCCCACTTTAAAAATCAGTTACTTCGTATCGCCCCCTTATTAGTTATTACACCTTGATATTCAAAGACAATTATGTCGTTTCTGGCCCTTTACCGCCCCCCTCTGAGCATCTAGTGCCGGGGCGTTATCGCCCACTTTGGGAAAGACTGCACTAGAGGCTATTACTTATATTTTATTTTTAACTAGCTGATCTTCCCACGGCTTCGCCCGCGATGACTTTTGAACCGGACAGTATCATTATAAACCCATAACTCTTTATATAATTAGTGTAGATTTTTTGGACAGATTCCCATGTGTCACATTGATGCGACACATATATTCGTAAACTAGGGACGTTTATCTAAACATCGACGCCAATTTCGTTTCTGTATGCCGTGGGTATGGTTTTCATAGTAAAGTGCCCAATGACCTTTGTGCCAGTTTTCTAGATACACCAACTGCATGAATATCGTTGTCATCCTATATAAATATTTAGGATTACAAAGTTAGATTTGCAGTCGGATTGCAATAGAATAAAAGGTGTAGATAGGTTCCTAGATGTATGAGGCATAACGGAAGAGGTAAAGGGTGGGAAAGGTTTTGTTCAGTCCATGAAACTGAACAACATTTGCATTGGAAATTGTATGAAATACCTATAAAAAAAATGATTTTCTATACAAATTCTTCTTATTGTTGGTAGGTGCCACATTGTATCTTGCACGCAGCTGAATTGGGCCGGCGCGACCGGGGAAGTACCTTTCGCTGACATGAGACTGGCGTAAAGTGACATCTGTGCTGTCGCGTTTCGTGCAGTTAGTTAGTTTGCCGGTGGCCCATGGAGGTGAGAGGAAAAAGGAGGGCAGCGCATCTGTATAGCCTCTATGCGGATGTCTACGGGTATCGGTAGTCATGAAAATGACTCCGACTGCTCGTGTGCTTCCTATATCATAAAAAGGGAGAGGGGAATGTAGCTTAGTTTCCTGCTAAAACGTTTTTCTAGTCCTTTGTGTTATGTTCAAAGATAACCAGTAAAATGATCGACGGAATGTACTAAAAACGAAAAAAGTAGGACTATTTACAAAAAGAAGTGAGATCCTAACAAAAACATCCTGTAAAAAAATCAAGTCTCGCAGCTCAGTTTTTCTACCATAAAAAGTTGTGAGATCCATGCAATACTAAGTCGGTAAATTTATTTAATCCCTACTTAAGGAACCTTCAGTCTTAATTTATTATTATATCAATTTTAAAAATCTTTTATATTTTAAATAAAAACATCGACTTGGCCATCGCTTGAAAACACAATGTATATTACAAGTACCTAATACATACTTATTAAATAAGCTTGTTTAGTCTTTAAGCCGGTCTCGTGTAAGAGAGAGACCTCCCCGATCGTGCCAGCCCAATTCGGCTACATGCAAGCATGCAGTGTGGCACTATCTCTTACAAAACTTATACATAATATAATGCATCCAATAGGAAAACAAAAGGCTCAATTACATAAACCACAGCAACTAGATATTTAAGTAAGATATATAGGGTTATTTTTTCGTCGATGGCCAAAGGAGTCGGTCCATTTCAGGTGTACTCTTGTACAGATAACAATAAATAAAGAAAAATACATAGAATTAAAAAAAAATACATTAAGTTCGTTGAACTCACGAAATAAAATGCACGAAACATCTAAAAATTCAAGTTTTACTTTTAAATGACAACACTTGTCAAAATGGCGCGTTTCAACACAAGTGTTATATTATTCTGTGATACTAAAAAAGTTTATCCCATGAGGTTTCATCATCATTGTTTGATCACAGTATTTTTAAAATCAAATACTTTATTTATATTTAACTTTAAAAATGCTGTAATTCGAGGCCGATTGATGGACTTGCAATGTCAATTGTTTGACAGATACGTCAACGTCAGAGTTCTAAGCAAGACGCCATTGTTATTATTGTCATAGAGTTGCATAATGTGGAAAGATTATATTTATTGGGCGTCTGAAATAAAGACGTATCCATGATTTAAACTATGCAAATGTTGGTCAAATTGTATTTCCTTTATGCCATTAACTGTACAAGAGTACACCCAGGGCTCATACAATTTTGGACCGTCTCCTTTTAAAATAAGGAAGTAAACATCATTCGAAGAGTGTGCTTCTAAATTATCTATTATTTTATTAAATTTTTTTTTAATTAAAATGAAAAATTATTATTATAATAATTTATCGTCCAATTGTAATATTTTTTTACATAAAAATCGATATGAAATGTTCCTTTAAAAAGTCATCGATTGTTGTTCTTACACGAAATGTATCAGTACTTCAAGGTCAGTGACGTCGGCTTAACGTGAGTCGCGAGTATGATGCACGTGGTGACCAAGAAATATGTTTTACAACATGGGACAAAGTAATTTTATCTAATTATTATTTGATTTTTAATTACTTATCGGAGTATAATGATTCTGAACCAAACCTGAAAATTTGGCCGCTGACTAAAAATAACCCTGTATAGAGCACAAGCCATAGACAATAATAAAGACAAATATTAGTGATACATTTATTACAAAGATTCACTTTCTCTGTGAAATACAAAACACTTTATTAACACTTCAAAGACAGGGATATAAACAATAAACTTCGATTTTATCGCGGTTTATATTTTAGAAGCCTCACGTTTCTGTGATGCTTCTGAATCGTCGGGCTTGTAAAATAATAAAATAAACCGCTATAAAATCTGCCAAAGTTGTTTCATTGTAATGAGTCATATTCGCGGAAACTTAAGACAATACATTTCTTAATTGGACATCCTATTAATACTATAAATGCGAAAGTTTGTACGTGTGTTTGTTTGTTTATTTGTTTGTTGGTTTGTTCGTTAATCTTTCACGCAAAAACGGCTGAACTGATTTTCATGAAATTTGGCACACACATAGAGTGGACTGCAATAGGCTGATGATGATGATGATAATAATGATAGAGAGTAACTTGGATTTCGTTAATTTTTTTCGGGATAAAAACTATCCTATGTGTTAACACATAGGATAGTTTTTATCCCGAAAAAATGTTCATGTGGGATGCCATGGGATGATTTTCTATTTTACACGGGATCGAAATTTACGGGGGTGAAACCGCGTGGCGCAGCTAGTAATTTATAAAAGCGAGATACGAAGTTTTCACTTTGCAGTCTCAAATAGAAAACAACACTCGCTAAATAGCAAATATACCTAATTAGAAAATATTATAAGTAAGTAGAATGGAATAGATTAGAAGATTTTTATTTAGGTACATATTAAGCGTTACCTACATATTAGGCATATTAGGTACATATTAAGTACAAAAGGCATTTAGCATTACCTACATAATAAGAAAGAAAGAAAATAATTTTATTTATCACAAAATTATGATGGTACAAAAATAGAAATTAACAAATTTATTTTTATTTAGGTTCTTACTAAATTCATAAATCATAATGTGACTAATAGAGAGAAGTGGCTATTCAGCATTTGTCACGTCACTACATAGTGACATGACACTGATTTTCAATGCTTCTCATTTTCATTATATTATACTGTTAATAATAATAATAATAATAATAATAATAATGTCGTCCTAGCCGATTTCGGCTACGGCGGCCGTCTATATAGACGTGCCATCTGCGCAGGACATATTATAGTGCACAAGTGTGCGCGCAAACACAAGTGCACTCTCTATTCCCTCATTCTCATATTCCGATGGGACGGCAACCCGACACGACCGATGAGAAATCAGGCGCAGGACCGACGGCTTAACGTGCTCTCCGAGGCACGGGGGTGCAACACCGCCAACTTCCTGACTCCGGTCTGTTATTAGAAATTGAAAAATCCCAATAACAATTTTCGGTCCGACCCGGGATTCGAACCCAGGACCTCACGTCTGTGGTTGAACACGCTTACCACTAGATCACGAGGCAGTCGGCACTGTTAATACAACAATTTCAAATCATAATATTGAAATATATTATGATTTTATGTTTTTAGTTGACTTTGCCTGATCTAGAAGAAGAGTTTATGTTCTTTCTTTTGTCTAATTTTAAGTACTTACTTATATAAATAAACCATTAAAATATTTTAGTTTTTCTTTCAAATAACATATTGTTTACAATGATACTATAAAATAACAACATGACTTTCATACAAAATGGATATTATTATATCAAACTTGATATATATCTAAAATATCCGATACTTTGATATTTATAATAAATATCTGATATTTTCGAACTCTGATTGAAATAAAATATAACAGACATATAAATTTACCAATAAATTGTAATTACATCATTGTATTGCGGGAACAGGGAAACATAAAACCCAATATTCAAAATGAAAATAAATCTACTTATTTACGTATTATTATTTTATCTATATTTTAAACATAATAAAAGAGAATGAGAGAATTCTGGGCCTTTGTCCAGCATAAGACGTCATTCAGTTGAAGCTGATGAAATGTGATGTGAAAAGATAATGTACCTTCATGCTGATTGCATTCGTATAATAAATTATAATTTAAAAACGCTAAAAAAATAAATAAAATCACAAAATATAAAAACAAAAGTAAAACTGTAGTAGTAATCAATTGAAAAATTATATTTTGATACACAAAAACCGTGGGTTGCTTCTTATATGAGCTACAGATATGATGGACTATTGATAAAATATCAAAGCCGCCCACGCTTTTTTAACGCTGAATATTTTTATGAAATATCCAAGGTAATTTCTTGTGAACTATTTGTATTTTTCATTTGGTTTGGATATATTGTGACCTCTGCTTTTTATTTTTTCAGTATGATGCTATTATTCAGGTATCCGAGATAAAATAAAATAACAAATAGCTGAAGATATTTTCTCTTTGTAAAATTGAGACTGATCTGTAGTTATCCGAGTGTTAGAACTTAGTATATTCAACATCGTTAGTGAAGATTTATTTGTTGTATTTGGAGTTTATGTATGTATTATAAAACGATGTGAGGCTACACGCAACGAAGAATATATTCAGCAGTCTATATAATCTCGTAGCACTCCAAGATATTTCTCGATGTGAAATTTGACGACCGACAGGCGTAGTGGTAGTGTTTTCGGATAAGCGGGGCTAGAGGTCGCGGGTTCGAATCCCACCCAGGCCATGGATGTTTATCTATGTATTATAATATGTTATAATATGTAACTTCTGATTATTTTCTTTTAAATAAACGGCATTGATTGATAGATTTAATCAAATGTAATCATTAAGGGCAAACTCCCCTTATGCCTCAAGAGATCTCATGGACGTGTGCATCCTCCCCATACTTCCCCCTGGTGGTCTTTGACACCTCAGCAGAGCTCCGCCCTCGCGGTCTGCCAAAGATCCAAGGAGCGAAGTATTCTGGGTATCAAATTGATAGACCGGGCTAGGAATACCACAATCGCTCCAAAAAGGGACAATGGATATCACTGGGAAGACTTTTCTTGGTTATATGGTTATGAAAGGGTTAAATTTCGAACCACAGTATCTCGCTAGCTAACAGCTAAAACCTCAAGTGCAGTTTTTTCATAGAACCACCGTTGATAAGAATTTGAAAAATGTGCGTCCGTACAAATTTTATTGATCTTAAAAGTAAAAAAGTGTATGCTTTAGACCACACAACTGAAGTGAAACTTAATTGATTTAAGACTCAACGTCACTCGTTTTCGTTTTCAAAAAGTTTCACTTATATTGAATTAAAATTTGAATGACAACTTTCATGGACTTAGCCCGACGTGTGATTTTTGTAACGCTCTTGTCAGCTTACTCCCCATGTCAAGCGCGCGTGTAGAAGTTTTACTTCAAAACCTTTATTAAGTATAATATTATGCTGATTCATAAGAATAAGCCATGTATACGTAATGATAGTAGTGAAAGTATAGCGCTTCGAAAATATGTAAAATTAGCAGAAAATATTCGATTCGATCTTAAGCTTATATTAATGGAGTAATGAGTCTAGTACACAGACAGACAAAACGCTCTCCCGTCTTTGCCAGTTGCCCAGAACGCGGACAAACTATTCCTAACTCAATAAGTACACAAGCGCTGTGATCTCCAACTTCAATACGTATTCAAACCCAACTAAACAAGACGCTTAATCCAATTCATATCGATGACTGTGTATTTGTTACTCCATAGGACGAGGTTGTTACATTCATTATTAATTTTTATGCTATTTTCTGTAATATTTTATAGCATATCATAACGACGATAATATGGGAACCTGACCCCATTGGACGGTCCCGACTTCGGAAGGGGCTGATCTAGGCTGTAAGACTCCACCACGCGCAAATTTGCATTTCCCCACGAGAAAAAAAGCCAACCATCCTCCACACAAGAAGTACCTACTAGTAAGAAGTACCTACTTTTGTATAATAAACTTGGTATATTGATGGTTACCGACGCTTATAAGCATGCACACAATTTTGTTCGGAAACGTCTTCCTGTCCTATTCCTCCCCAACGGGCCACTGGTTATTTACAAACCGCACGAAACGCGCGAGCATAGCTGCTGTATACGAGCGAGAGGTACCTCCCTAGACATGGCCCAACTCCTGCAACTGCTGCACTACCTCTTAGTAAACTTTTAATCGATAATATTCCCTACAAGTACATATTTCAACTTTAGTGCTCCGCCCAAAAAAAAATTAAATTTAAATTTTTATTTTCGGACCTAACCCATCCACGTAGTACTAATAAATTCGCCCCCCGGCCCCCAGAGTACCGCCCACGGCAGATGCCGAACGCGCCCCACATCCGGGACTTTGTGAAAAACTGTTTGAGTATCGTTCATTTGTTCAAAAATGATACTCGCATCAGTGGATTGGATTAAAGATTACACTTTATTAAACTACTGGTTCGTTGTCCGAAAAATTCCATGTCGAAAAATACTCATCAATAGTGTGGGGTGATTTTAGAGTTCCCTTTCTTAAATAATATTTTTATAGACATCTACAAACAATCGGAATAACGCAGGTATATAGATGGGTATTACATTGCTCAATGACCTTGGAGAATCTGTCACTGAGAAAGTAATTATTTTTTAGCGCCACCTATTAACTTATTATGTACGTGTCATAACATCTCGCATATTGAAAAGAACCAAAGATTAAACAAGTGTCAGATGTGCCACAATATTTTAGTTGTTTTTACCTATTTTATTCATTTTATTTTTTTAACACTTATTTAGCATATGTTACTTTGATATTGAAAAGAATTAGGATGACCTTGTGATTTTAGCAAGGTCGGTAGAGCTTTGCTGCATTGCAGCCGAAACGGGGCGGAACTACTAGAGATTTCCTTTGCTCAGGTGATACTGGCGTGCAAACTATACGCGGACGTCGCTAAAATGGCAATGGCAATGGCACGCATTGCGTTGTGCGAGTAACCAATCTGAGTAGACAAGCTAGCTACGAAGACCACAAAAAGTGGTGACAAACCACATAGCTTGGGCCTACGTTACTGTTGTTTGGGCGGCGGCATGCTTACTGGCAGGCACCCCTCCATGGGAAATGAACGCCAAGGTCCAGGCGAAGTTATACTGCTGGGAGAGGCAGCGTTGACAGGGTCAAGGAGAGATGGAAAATCGGGCTGGAAAACTCCCCATATGGCGTAAAAACCATTGGGGTGCCAACTACCGTACAGGATAATGTAGATAATGACTGGACACGGGTGCTTCGGTCATTACGTGCAAAAAATAGGACGGGAGACAGCTCCGGTCCGCCATTAGTATGGGGAGCTGGACGACACGGCTCAACACACTCTGTCAGACTGTACTAAATGGACCACTACAAGGATGGCCCTAGCGGTAGAACTTGGCGACCTTTCGCTGCACAACATCGTCAGTAAGATTCTGGGCAGCGAGAGATGTTGGGATGCTTTTTTCTCCTTCTGCGCAACCATAATTCAGCAGAAAAAGTCTCCGAGAGCTATGTTTCATTTAAAAAAAAAATAGGGATAGTTGCTAAAACTTAAATAATCTAACCCAAGGTGTAAAAAAATTAACAAAAATATATTCACAAAAAAAATTATAACTTAGTTTTTTGTTTTCAATGAATGTTATTTTTTTAGAAACTCACTGTAAAAAATTGTATATAATTTTCTTTTATTATAATATTATGCCCGTGCGAAGCCGCGATGGGCTGCTAGTAAATGATAAGAAGATAATTACTTTAAGGGCATTACATCGCTAAAACGCGAAAAAAGCCCTAGGTTCAAAGAAGTTTCTTGATGAATCCGTACATGTATTTACTGTATAAAAAAATTTATGTAATATTTCAATTAATCATTAATAAATTGTATTGTTTATATTTTTTTTAATAGGCCCAATTTTTTTAAAATAATTGATGTAAATCGTAAATTTTTTGGATATATTGCATTTTCTCTCGATAACGGCTTAATATTCCGACATGATATTTATGTCAAAAAACTTGTGATGTTATTTAACAATTCATATTGTTTATTTTTTATATTTCTCATCTTATTTTTAAATAAACATGAAAAATAAGAAATTTCACTATAACCCCACCAGAAGAACCCCCGCAATGGCCGTTGATGACAATTGGGAGATGTCATTTCAAAGTCGCTGCGGCGCTCGTGGCGAGTGGATGTACGTGCGTTTTTTCATCAAAATAAATTAGAAAAGTATGCAAATTCTTATGTATATGAATGAAACAATATTTTAAATAATACCGATATAAATACGACGTATAAATTATGTTTGTAAATTTAAGTAAAGTAGCTAACAATTTATTTTAGATTTTTAAACTTGTCATAGATTAAACCATTTGGTTAGTCCCTCCGGCAATGGGCAACCCACAAACTGCTTGGATTTTTTTTATTTTTGCAGGTGAATACATTTACGTATGGTACCTTGGAGCCCGGGTGGCCCCTAGACGTATTTCAGACTCGACACATAGAGTAATACTAAGGCCCTGCGGTTGCCTTCAGCCGCAATAATAGGAGGGTCTCGGATCTGCAAGCAACAGGATCCCTCTAGCGACAGGCTGGCCTCGGCGAAGAGGCCAGACTTCAACTTGGTGTCTGTCCGGCTACCTCTGAACAACCCCTGCTATGACGTGAATGAACAGTGCAATGCCACCTTATAGGGGTCCCGCTACTCATTCCTGTCCACGCCGCCCTCTGCTGAATCAGGGGACGGGTGGACGACCCCGAGTAGAGCCGCTTTTACTCTGGCCCCTACAACCCAAAACTGTCCCGTAGGGGTAGCCCTGTTCGGGATAGCCTTGGAGACCACAAAGGCACGCAAGCCGCCAACCACGACAAGGTTGCAGAATCTTCGGGGGGAATAGCAAGACTTACTACGCCGCGCCGGTATCACTTTTTTAAGCAGGGGAATACGTTACGCACCAGCCCTCGTGGAGTGAGCCCCAAGAAGTGTGGGACTCCTGGCCGATTGCCGGTTCATCCACTAAATCCCTGCTGCTCGTCCATCTCGCCGTTATTGGGGCGCTAAGGGATCGAGAGCATTCTACCACTAGGCCCCCCGGCTTTGCCTTACGGCACCTTCATTGCAGTTGACGGGCCTATCGTGTCCGACGCCTGCCTGTTCGTCCTTGCCGATGGAGAGTGCATCAGCTCGCAACTCTCACTCTCTCTCGGAGACTATATCACTCGGGAATAGTGTAGCTTGCCAACGGTGAAAGAATTTTGTAAATCGGTCCAGTAGCTTCGGAGCCTATACATTTCAAACAAACAAACAAACAAAAAATCAAACCTTTCCACTTTATAATATTAGTATAGATAATACTAGTATTTTCGAGTGTATATGAGAGTGTTGAGAAGAAAAACGCAGCTATAAAATTAGTAAAAAAACATATCATTACGAGATGTGTACCTATTACAGAGTTCGGGCCTTACTTCAAGTTATATAGAGCTGATCGATCGTAATCCTGGCTGAAAGGCCTGCAGCCTGGCTTTAAAATATACTACCTTATCGAAGGCTGTTCTGAAAACAGGACAAACATGTTTCATGAGAAAACCATTGGCACGTTAGACTCACACACTTATTGGTTTACCTTCAGCTACTTGTAGCCTAAGAGCTGGCAAATCTTATAAAGACGATGAATGAGCCACACAAAATGTTATGCTTAAGTATAATTTTTGAAGGAGTATAAAAACAAACATGCAGGAAGGCAAGCGGAACCACGTAACTACAAACCCAATATAATAATGATTTACAAAACTTATATTGCGTACATACACCAACATTAATATTATTTTAATTATTACAATTTTTTTGTATGTTGCCCTCGCCTTTCTACAACATTTGTTCGGTTGTATAAATAAAACCCAACCCTAATCTATATCCAAAGCTAAAGAAATCTACAGTTAGCAGTCAGTAGCTTTTAATGCGATTTTGAGCACGCTTTTAAAATGTCTACTAGCTCTTGGACTATTACGAGATCGAGATTGAAAACTAATAAAATAGTGGGATTGCTCCAACTGTTTGCATTGGATGGATGTTGGAATTAATTTCGCCTGCATATAAACACATGACATAGAGTAATATCCATGTATTTATTTTTATGCAAATTAATTAAAAAATGACTGCCTCGTTTTTATGCATGGGAATTGCCTAACATTTTTTATAGTATAAGAGGGCATACAAGCAGTCGGTGGCTTTCCTAGTTACCTTCTGCTACCTCGACATCCGTATGTATAGACGTTATATAGGTGCGGCACTCTGCTTCTTCCTCCGCCGACATGGGCTACTAAGGACACTGTAACAAAATCCGACAGGTCTTTTTTTGATGCGCTGCCCTCCTTTCTCCTCCCACCTTCATGGGCCACCGGCTACTTACACACCGCACGAAACACAGCTGTCACTACGTCGGTACTGTGTAAGCGAGAGGTACACTTTCGGTCGTGCCCTCTCAATTCGGCTGCAGTGTGGCACTACCTCATTCAAATCCAAAAATAGTCAACAAATTTCGTGCGGAGTGTAAGTAGACGGCGGCCCGTGGAGGTCGGAGGAGTATAGCCTCTTTGCGGATTTCTATGGGCGTTGGTAGTCATGAAAATGTCTTCGACTGCTCGTTTGACTACTTTTTTTTATGGTATAGGAGAGCAAACGAGCAGTCGGAGTCATTTTCATGACTACCGACGCCCATAGACATCCATATAGAAACTACACGGATGCGCTGCCCTTCGTTCTCCTTCCAGTTCTATTTTCCCTTAAAGGTATTATAAAAAAAGATCCGCTTGGCTTCGCGCAAACTCCAGATCCAACTGCTCAGCGAGCGCTTTGAAGTTGACAAATATATAAGTCTCATTATAAGCTTCGAAACTTATAAGTCGTTGGAAGCAGTCTAGCAACTTGATGCGCTAACAAGCAAAGCGCCAATTTGCAACTTTCAAATAACCAAGATATCCGTTTAATATAGTTTGTGTTGATAAAATCAGAAAGTATTGTAAATCCAACCAATGTTTTTTTAATTTACACTAGAGTCTAGACCGGCGTAAAGTGACAGCTGTGCCATCGCGTTTCGTGCGGTAAGTAGCCGGTGGCCCATGGAGAGGGACAATATCATCTTATACCATCACTGTTAAAGTGGTATCATGTAAAAGGTTGGTCCCCCATCAAAAACCAATATTATAACATAATTAGGATACACCACCTTCAGTAATAGATGTTAAGAGGGTTTGTAGGACTGCCACGCTCTAATTTATTTAGCTATCATATTAATATTATAAAGTTGAAGATTGTTTGTTTGGTTAAATCTTGGGGACTAGGTCCGAATTGATAAAATTATTTGAGTGTTAGATAGTAGATGGCATATGGTATATTATATATTATAACCACCACGCTCGCGCTGTGGAATACGCCCGCGCCGGTTAAGATTACCGCAGACTTATCAAATCGGAACGGAATCTTAAGTCTTAACCACCTCGAGTAC
Source organism: Calycopis cecrops (assembly GCA_001625245.1). NCBI lineage: Eukaryota > Metazoa > Arthropoda > Insecta > Lepidoptera > Lycaenidae > Calycopis > Calycopis cecrops. The sequence continues at coordinate 654,627 of LUGF01016873.1, read as the reverse complement.
TCTTTGTATGAAACTCTATACTGCAAAGTAGGTACATTAATGGGAAACAACGTAAGCGCCTCGCCTCAGAACAGGCTTCCGAACCGCTATCAACGCGCTTACGGCGAGCCGTCAACCAGGCGTCAACGAGGCATCCGCTCGCTTACGGCGAGCCGTCAACTGTTGACGCCTGGTCGTCGTCCCGCGCTTATAGCTCGCCTATACGTAGCCGAGCCGATACGGCTACATTACGTTCATACCTAACGTAAGCGTATCGGCACCGCCTGGTTGACGGCTAGGTGAAGGCGATATACTTTAGCTTTCCGAGTTGATATGTGTGCGGTGACCATTATGCGGGTGAAAGTACATAACGCTGTAAGTAAAAAATAATATGTAGATTGTTTGAACATGTGTAAGGTACTACATTTATGAACCTCGTACGAAACGAGGGCAAGCACTCGACTACGTCGGTACTCTGGATCCGTAATGTAATTTACAATTTTATATATCTTTACAGAAATAATATTCTACAGGCAAAATATTTTTTTAGCTATTCTTTTATAGTATTTTACATTTTTCTATTATAATGGAAATAAATTTAAGCCTCCTCCAAAAGTATTCATCCATTGCCTCTATTGAAACTTGCATGTAACTTTGGTACGGAACCATCCACTGGTCTCGCACTGACTATGCGGTCTATCGGGTCTCAGTAGTTGTTCACTATACGATCTCCCGACTCTTTGTATAAACCACTTTTTTTTTGGTACTGTAGAACAATACCTTTACATACGATACCCAGAAGCCCGGTTGGCTCAACCGGGTACCGGGTAGCCGGTGCCTTCAGCCGGTATTATTGGAGGGTTCCGGATCTGCAACAGGGTCCCTCCAGCGACAGGCTGTAATCGGCGAAGAGGCCAGACATCTCCTTCATCCTTGGAGACTGTCTGGCTGCCTTTGAACAGTCCCCACTGCGACGTAGAAATCGTGCAATGGGGTCTCGTTCCCATCCTGAACGTCGTTCATTCACATAGCGCAGTAAAAACTGTTTTTGATGTTGACCAGGCTTAGTATCTATACACCACAAAAGTTTCATTCGAATCCTCCCAGAAGTTTCGGAGATTAGCCCGCACAAACAGACAAACAGACAAACAGGCAGACAAAAAAGTTAAAAACATTGAAAAGTGTTCTAGTAGGTACTAAGTATATTAAGATCGCCCCCAATTAATTTTTCGTAAATATATTCAATGTACAGACACACGGATTTTACTGTTTTATTATATTATGTATAGATATTTGATAATACCACAGAATTTTCGTTATACATAATATAATCTTTCAGAGCACTATTTAAAAATTCAATAGGGCTTTTAGTTTGAAATTTCACGAAAATGATTTACCGTGCGGTGGGGGAGAGCTCTTGCGTACGTGATGGAGCATAATTCTTCGGTAACATCGATATTTGTAATTTAACATTCAACCCGTTATTAAAAGTGGGTTCTACATTAGAATGTTGATTTTTGTAAGTTAAAATAAATATAAGATAAATATTCAGTTCCATTATAATTCCCATTCACCTATACTTATTCGTCAAGTCTGTGTCTTGTGACCTTAGTTGGTAAATCATGAGGAAATTGGGGCAATTAGATTTACCCGTCGAATTAAGAGGTGGTTGGGTCCGTCAGCACCGAAGTTGGAAATACGCACTGTGTCGTTTAAAAGTTTCGTCCAATCCGGAGTAAGTCTTAGATTCTCAAAAATCAGAAACTGTCGAAGAGCGCCCTCATAAATTTTTGTGATAATATGGTACTAAATCAATGCTTTCAGACAGTCCAGAACTTTTTTGTAATAGTTCTGCCACTCAACGGTAGATGTCACTCTTTTACGGGAAGTAGGTAATATGCCAAAAATAAATAGTTGTCGGTACTTTTTGTAGTAGTTCTGCCACTCCACGGCAGATGTCCCACTTTTGTGACAACAATATGCTTTTAAAAACCACCCCAAATTCCCACCTTTGAACGGGCGGTTGACCCTACCTGCAGGGTATCATTATCCCCAGGCCCCTTACGGAACCCGTAAAAGGAGCTGCAGTGACATGTAAACAGGTCTTAGCACTTTTGTAATAGTTCTAAAAAATTATGGTAGATGTCGCTTTTTTGAAACAGTTCCAACATTCAACAATAGATGTCATGCTACCGTTTGAATGGTTAAACTTTTAATACTTAGTTGCTTAATTAAACACTAGATGTCATAACTTTAATAAAGATGAGTAATAACTGACTCTTTTTTTTTCGGACCTGAAGTTGTGCTGCGTAAGCGAAGAGAAGATCAATACAGTTTTATCGGATTGCTATGAGCTCCAACGAGACGAAAAAATGGCGTCAGTTGTTGAACAATAATTGAATTATACAAAAATGTTCAAAGCGACATCTTCAATTTGTTAAAAAAAAAATTTTTTTTTTTTTAGGGTACACTTTTCTTATCGTAATTTCTTATAGGAGGTAGTGCTTATACTGCATTGCAGTAAATTGAGCCGGCACGACCGGCGACCGGGGAATGAAGCGAGAGATATACCGTAGCGTTTTGTGTGGCTTGTGAGTAGATATCCGGTGGCCCACGGGAGCGGAGGAGGAAACGAGGGCAACTTATTTGCTAGCATGATGTCTACGGGCGTCGATACCCATCATTTTATCAAAATAAATTATAGTAAATTTTAAATAAATAAATATCTGTGGACTTTACACACCACCACCACGTTAGCCACCCACCACGTTAGCCTAGCCCCGTGGATTGGACCGTGGACTTGTGTTACGGGTATTAGAACGGAATATATTTAAGATTTTCATTACAGAAGTACACATAATACTTAGATTCGAACCCGCGACCCCTGGCGTAACATGCTCCACTTATCATAGCCCTGTACCACTGCGCCAGCCTGGTTGTTAATCAAAAGGCTCCGATTCCTTGTCTTCCCCTTTTTACTTAATTTCTTTTATCATCCATTTATATCATCCTCACTTATTTAAAAGGTAGGCTCTTGGCTGTGCGGTTCTTGCCTTTCCTATATTTTCTGTCAGGCTATTTAGTTATCTTATGACATGAAATTCTTGCTTTCCTTCTATCGTTTCTTCTAAGATGATCTTAGTAAAAATGTTATTAGTACAGTCAATCTGTAATAAAAAAAATGAAATGGCGAACAAATTACACGAGCAAATTTGACTTGATATATCGTTAGAGGGGCATATAAATAGCAGAATGGGAGATTGGCGAAGTCTCATCTGTTGCTGATTTTGAGAAAATCCAAAAAAAAATTCAGAATTGCGTTTTTCTTCGAATCTATGTTTTTAAACTATAGCTTGCTGACATAGAAATGACAGCGTTGGATCAATACTGTGAATTAACTGTTTTGATATTGATGTTATTGTAACGAATAGTTGAATAATTTAATAAATAAATGAATAAATTTTCACATTTTGCAAAGTTAGAAGGATGTGAAATGTTCGTAAATGACCCCGCACGTTCTTTAAGAAAAATTTTTAGACGCATCAGCTCCACCTACTTTTTGTATTTTAAGTCTTACGAAGTCACTTCAATGACATAAAATGTAGTTCACAATGTTTTCTACATTTTTTTTCAAATAAACTTTTCCCTAAAACCCATAGATTCGAAGAAAAACGCAATGAACATTTTTTTTTGGATTTTCTCAAAATCAGCAACAGATGAGACTTCGCCAATCTACCATTCTGCTATTTACATGCCCCTCTAACGATATATCAAGTCAAATTTACTCGTGTAATTTGTTCCTGATTTAATTACAGATTGACTGTACTATATGCCTTATCAGATGTTCAATCATATTGCCCCATTTGATTTAACTTTTCTTTATCTTAGCATACTATTTTATCAATTTAGATGTAGGCTTCACAACATCGTTATTAAAATACGAATGTGAAAGGGTGTAGATACCTATTTAGTTCAAATAAAATTATTAGTCTTTTTTAAAACGTAACGTAAACGGTAACCTTTTTTAAAACGTATCTAAAAACGTTTGTGTTAAACAAACGAATAAAATAAAATTAATATTCCATAAAATTATTGTTATTATCATTGTAACATTATATTTATTATTTTAAGTATATTATAATAACTATTTTGAATGTTAGCGTTTTATAAAGGTTAGCAATTATTTTTATTATAATATAGAAGTAATAATTCAATAAAATTTGAGTTTGGGCTTTAAAACTGCTCCTGTTATATTTAAAATATAAAATCCAACTGGTGTTATAATTTTTAATGTTCTCACATAGCCAAGATCATGTCTTGTCTGGCCTACATTTATTTAAATAAAAAAGTGATTACAGATTGTACTTATTTCGCATCAAGATTCGCATCTCCCCCGTCCATGCCAGTCCCCACCTGATGTTGTGAGCAGCGAAGCAGCATTCAGTTCATTGCCGTAGACGAAGAGATATTGTCCCTGTATAGTCATTCAATCAAAGTGAGAGTTATTTCGTGCAGAAAAAGGTAAAGTAATACTAATTTTTATAAGAAAAAAACTCTTGTTTCACAAAGATTCCTTAATTGATTTTTTTTTATTGTTTAAAACTACATGTTTCATTCTATAAATGTTATACACATAATAAATATTTCATAAATCCTGTGATTAATTTACGAAAATATTTTTAAGATATGTGCCTATTTTACTACGATTAATTAGATGGAAGTAGGTAACGATGTATGCGGATCAATAACTAACAAAAATCGTACTTTCTTAACGTTTTTTTGCCGAGAAAGTGGTCTGTAGTCAGTAACTTGTTTTAAGAAATTTTGCATGAAATGATGTCGCAGTATTACGCAAACTCGGCGAGAACTTTCTTATTTTGTAATACTATAATTTTTGCATTTATATGTAAAGCGCCCGCGAATGTTTTTCTTGCTTTTGCGATTTCTATTTCTCATTTCTTGTTAAAAATTTTTATTTAATACAGAGTATTGTAATTACAATAATTTAGTAAGAGGTAAGTATCTACAATGGTGCATATCTGGCGAAATTAGCCGGAACAATCGGCGATGTACCCAGTACCTCTAGCTCCCATTGCAAAGTGCCAGTTAATTTGTCTCGTTTCGAGCATTTGATTGGATTGGATTGGATATCGTAACTTATGAAATTGCGTAGCATTTGTGCCAAGTAAAGATAACCAACTGATAGAGGATAATATAATTGTATATGAGTGTGCGTTACACACTCAAACAATACAGCAAAACACACACGCTGTTGTGATTTTAGTAATCACTTTCATTTTCATGTAATAAACTAGTTTGTTACGTGAACGAGGCACGCGAGAAACCAGCTGCTTATTGTAGTCAATAATCAGTGAACCGATTGAATATCTGGTATTTTTTTCAAGCATGGATAATTTCACATTTCGTTGTATTTTTTGCTACGTTAATTATTGCTTTGCACATTTTTTTTATGGTGTAGGCAAACGAGCAGACGGAGCCATTTTCATGACTACCGACGCCCACAGACATCAGACAGACAGAATGAAACTCAAGCATGGGGCTAGTCTTTAATAAGCATCTTGTTTTTAATCTATTAGCAGATCGGTTATGGTTTTTGTCTGTGTTCAGTGATCTCTAAGATTATTCTCAATATCCGTCTATTTCGCTGTCTGTTCTACAATTTTATTATATTATGCTTTTATAGTTCTTTTTTGGCTCATTCTGATGGGGTTATATTTTTTTACATCTTAAAGCTGGTATTGTACTAGACGTCGGTCCTCATCTCTATGACGGTCGACTTTCACTGAAGTTGACTGTCGAAGTCCATAGACATCCGTAAAGTTGAATTGTAGATGCGTTGCCCTTCTTTTTCCCCTCGTCTCCAATGGACCAGCAATCACAACTCACCTACCCACCGCACTGTTGTGCGATATCACCCAGCCCAGATATCACTTCGCGGCGACATAAAGTGAGCGATAGGTTCGGTCACGGTTCACGATTCCCTGTCGTGCCGGCACAGTCCAACTGGGAAGCAGGCATGGTACCTGGTACGGAAATTTATTACACTAAGTATCTACTAGAGCCTCATGGTTTTAACCGCGTAAGTTGAAATAAAATATTGGGAAAACTTAAATATACTTTATGAGCTATTAATATCTACCGACTACACATATAAAATCGCACGATAGTCGGTTAAGCCGTGGAAGGAGTTTGAACACAAACACCGCAATACGAGATTTTCAAATTACCTATAGTATTTTCTTCTGTATGTGTGTTTGTCCCAAGTTCTTATAAATCGTTGGATCTCAGACGCGGTAGATGGCGTTGCTGTCGAAACGTCTTCTTGTGAAGTAGTTTGTCGGGACGCATATAATACACAGCCACAGACACCCTAAATATGTGTTTATATATGTTTGCCTATGGAAAAATGGGGCAAGATATTTTGATAAATAATTATACCTACCAAATCATTTTTTTTTCTACTTCATTGTTTGTATTTGTGTTAGTATGTTATCCATCTACTATATTGTGTAGGATGGAGATATGCCTACTAGGTGATACATATTGTAAGTACGTTAAAAGCTAAGCAGTAGTTTTTCCGAAAGAATGTCTAACCTACTTAGTCGTTGTTTATAGGGTTATTTTATATTTAGTTTATATAGTTATGTACTATATACATTCTTTATATATTATTTAGCATTCTTAGATAATAAATCTAATCATTGTCTGAGCGTGTGATTTTTTATATTTCTCTTTATTTCTTTTCTTGTTGAAAAATTAATCAACGTGAATATAAATTGCTATTCGCTTTTCACGTGATTGAAGTTTAGCGATGGCTATGTCTTTACTATTTTAACTCTAAGAAGAATACCTGTATCCAGTAGTGGATAAAGGATGTGAGAACTATAGATTTCAAAATTATAGCCATTATTTTTTATTTTTTCTTTTTCAGATGTGGTTTACAGTACTTACAATAGTATCAATAATATGTTTATATCTCTTCCTTGACACATTGAAGCCGAAAAAATTTCCTCCTGGACCAAAGTGGCTGCCAATACTAGGCAGTGCCTATGAAGTGAGCAAGGTACGCGATAAGACTAGATATCTTTATAAAGCTGTGAAACTTTTGTCTGGAACATACTGTGGGGATGCACCTCTCATCGGTCTTAAAATTGGCAAAGACCGTATAGTCATGGTCAACTCCTTGGAAGCTAACAGAGAGATGCTTTATAATGAGGACATCGATGGAAGACCCAAAGGAATATTCTACCAGACTCGTACTTGGGGTGAAAGACGAGGTCTTCTACTGACTGATGGTGAATTATGGAAGGAACAGAGAAAATTTCTACTGAAACATTTAAAGGAATTCGGTTTTGGTAGACGTGGCATGGCGGACATAGCATACCACGAAGCAGGCTTTATGGTAGATGATATGACGAATGCAATTAACAAAAATGGCGGAGCAGTAACTTTAGAAATGCACAATTTCTTTAACACGTATATCCTGAATACTCTTTGGACTATGATGGCTGGACTTCGATATAACCCAGAAGATCCCAACATGATAATCTTGCAAAACCTTCTGTTTGATTTGTTTGCCACCATCGACATGGTGGGTTGTCCGTTCAGTCATTTTCCAATTCTGTGCATTCTTGCACCGACTTGGTCTGGATATAGACACTTTATGAAGACACACAAAAGAATTTGGGCCTTCCTACGCGAGGAGATAGCAAGACATAAGAACCGTTTCGAATTTAATAACGAAGATAAAGATTTCATGGACGTTTATATCCGTGTTCTAAAAGAGCATGGTGAAATCAACAGCTACTCCGAGGGCCAGTTAGTTGGCATATGCATGGATATGTTCATGGCTGGAACAGAAACGACCAGTAAAAGCATGAGCTTTTGCTTCAGTTACCTTGTAAGAGAACAAGAAGTACAAAAGAAAGCGCAAGAAGAAATAGATAGAGTTGTTGGAAGAGACAGAAAGCCTTGCTTGGATGATAGACCAAAGTAAGTAATATATGGGTACAGTAAAATCAATTATATTGTTATTCAAAATTTACATACTTTTTCGTTGCCTGGTCGAAGATTAAATGTTTTATGGGTGGCTATTATTATTTAAATGTAAATTTTAGTAACAGGTAGTGCCACGAAAGTTCTGGCGTAAAGTGCCAGCTGTGCTTCATGCGGTTAGTGAGTAGCCGGTGGCTCCTACTTGTAGTAGGAAAAAAAAACCATACACAAAATTTTGTAATAAATTAGTAGTTTAAATAGATAAATAGGATTGATTTCTATGTGTTACACTAGATTATTAGTATTAGTATAAATTTATAACCTGTTAAGGAAATTGAAAAAAAAAAGTAATTAGAGTATGTAACTTATAAACAAAAGTTCTCACAATATTAGATCATATTAGGCTTTCAAGTAATGTTTTGTAAAATAATTATTTAAAATGTTTTTTTTTAATTCTATTTTATCTTTATACGTATTACAGTATGCCGTATAACGAAGCTATTGTTCACGAGAGTGTTCGACACTTCATGGGTAGAACCTTCGGCGTGCCACATCGAGCTTTGAGAGATACCACCCTAGCTGGATATAAAATACCTGGTGTGAGTATAAATATACAAAGTTGGTCTGCTTTTGTACCCCCTTCTTTATTTCGAGGTAGACCAACCCTGCATCACAGCGGTATAGAGCCGGCATGACCTGGGAGGTACCTCTCGCTCACACCGCACACGATACCGCCGTATAATGCGAGCTATCCTCTCGTGTTTTCTAGTCTGTAGGTAATGGAGGTGGACCGTTAGAGGCTAGGAGGATAGGAGTAACAACCATGCTGATGGATGTCCAATGGCCAACGCCATCCGCATGTTTGGACATCCATCCGCACGGTTGCCGACGTGACTACGTCATCAAAAGGAACCGACTGCTTACTATTTCCAATCCATTTAAAGGTACTAATTACTTCGAAAACACCTTAACACCGTAATTTTTTGCATGGTAGAGACGTGTTAGTAGCGAAGTAGCAGAGATAAACATTGTTATATTATTTAATAAGCCCTATATTTTACAACAATTATAATTATAACAATCTGTGGACATGACACACCATGTTAACCAAGCCCTTTTTGTTTACGAGAATATGTTAATAGAGAATACATTACGTATGATAGGATCCCGAGTGGCCCCTTAATCTAAGTCAGACTCGACACTTAGTGTAATATCAACTAAGCCCCTGCGGGTGGGTTTCTCCAGCTGCTTCTATTGGTATGACCCGGATCTGCCTGTAACAGGATCCCTTCAGCGACAGGCTGGCCTCGGTGAAGAGGCCCGACTTCTCCTCCTTGGGGACTGTCCGGCTGCCTTTGAACAGTCCCTAGTATACCTGGAATCGTGCAATGGGGTCAGAGTCAAATCCTGACCCCTGGCTGCAGTACTCCTTACGAGCACGTCGTCTATGTCCAAATTGGACCCTCCCGCTCTTTCCAATCCACGCCGGCCTCTGCTGATTCAGAAGATCGGGTGGAGGACCCAGAGTCGAGCTACCATTACGTGATCTCGAGACGTGACATGTGCGGCGTACCCGTTTACTTTACCACACAATTTAATATTAGGAAGCCTTTAAATGTTTTAAAACTCTAAAGTACAAAGGAATTGTGGTTTCTAGGAATTTACTTATAAAATATCGAAATATATGGTAATGAGATTTTGTTTTGCATTTCAGGATACGATGGTGGTTAGCAATTTTACAAATATTTTGTTGGATCCAATTCTGTATCCAGAGCCGTATGCCTTCAAGCCTGAACGATTTTTATCAGAGGGGAAGATTTGTCTGCCTGATCACTATTTCCCGTTCGGGCTAAGTAAGCATAGATGCTTGGGAGACTTGTTGGCAAAATGCAACATATTCATGTTTACTACAACTATGCTCCAAAGTTTCTCCATTTTGCCCGCATCTGGCGAGCCCTTACCGTCACTAGACCACGTCGACGGTGCCACACCATCTGCAGCACCATTCAAAGCTTTGATTAAACCTAGGATAAGTTCTGATGAATAATCTTCAAATCCGTTTATTGTAATAATGACTTACTAAGTCGTGCATCATTATTTGTAAAATTATTTAAGCACTAGAATAATATAATTATGTACACCCATGACTAAATAAATTCATCATCACGATGACATTAAGTCATCGTTACTATTACTAGAAACCTATTAAACTATGTTCTATAACCAACGTCTTTTATTGAAATGAAAGCAAACGAGTGAAAATATTCTAGTAAGTGATTACCGACAAAGTACTGAATACACAATAACAAAAATAAATCATAAAAATAAATAACAAAGCAAATTTTTGGGTGATTTTTGGGGAGTGGAGGACTTATAGCTCCACAATGCACAGAAATCGGTTATGATCACTTTGACCTGTAGTAGAATTGAACAAATGCCGGTTGTCTTAACGTATTACGTATTCTAATACATCAACTGGAGTCTGGAACTATAGAAGAGATCTTTATCGATTTCACTGCTAGAGATAATTTTTTAAAGGAGTCGATTTGAACAATTTAGACAAGTTAAATTTGTGCCAATTGTCTCCTTGCCCGAATATTTCACTAACACAATACTGGAAAAGATATCAAAAATAACTTAAATATTTCAATATTTAAGATATTTTTTATCGAAGCCGAGAATATGACAATGGTGCAAATATGGTAGGAATAAATAGTGGAATAGAGACGGAATATTAAATACCAATCCCCTAATCAATCTGTTGTTGGCGGACGCAGGTAGTTCTTCGGTGGCAGTAAAAACATTTTTTTGGCTATAATCAATTTTTTTTTATTATTTTGAAGTTCAAGCAAACGCAAAAATATTTAATTCTGTTATTGCATTAAAAGAATCCAAGTAGAACAGTCGGACACACTAAGTGATTGCGATTCAATGTTAAATGAAATGTTCAGCTTAGAATTTATTATATCTTTTCATGTATGTATGAGTTATTAACACCGATCAATACCATAAGCAAATTATGGCAATCAGTAGGTACAAATTTATTTAGACATTATTGTGAAAAAGAATATCGGAAAACTGGATTTCAGAAATGCTTGTGTGACGCTCACCTGTTTATCGAAAAAAGGAACTACGAATATGACTTACCAAAAAAAAAAATTAAAGATAAGAGAATAGCCAGAAAAAAGGATATTTAATTCGCGCCGATCAAGCTATTCAGGCAGCCAAAAGCTTATATGAAATATATTTTAATACTATTCTAAAATAAGCAAGATTTATGCCTTTAGATTACTATTTTGAGTAGGTATTTTGATTCTCTTTACGAATTAATGGGTTCACAAAATCTTGATGAGCAAATACTTCAAGTTATTTTCTAAATTTACACACAAGTTCAGTGAATTTCAGCCTTACGAGTTATATGAAGAATTATAAAATATCATCCCAAATACAACAACAAGATTAAAGACGTTAAACTTCTGTGATACGTCATAGAAAACGAATTTAAAAGTAATTCACCCAAACATGTACATAATATAGCATATAGGTTTTCAAAATTAAAAGTAATTAAAAATATTTAAGAAATATTGTGGCTCAAGTAATACTTTCAACTTTGGCACTATAAGCCATTGAAGCAGATATAGCAATCTAAAATAGGTTACGAACCAATAATATATTTAAGGAGCTTAGTATAGTTACAAGAAAATTTCTGTTTATTTTTGAAATATTTGTGATCTGAATAATTGTACATTTGTGATCTGAATAGTAATAAATATAATTGATCAGAAAAAGTAAAATTTAGGTTTGAATTTAAACAAAAAAAATGTTTATTTTTTTTAATTTATATATATTTTAATGCCATCGGTGAGGCCTCGCAAAGGTATCTCGCCTACATGAAATGGTCTTAGGCCGCCACTGCCATCTAATGGTAAATTTGATATAATAAATTTTGTAATAACATCGAACAGGCTACCTAAACCGTGTAACGGTATTTAAATAAATTTCTAGTGAAATTATTTTAAAATACTCTTTTTCATTCGTGGGGACAGAAATAAAACAAAATATTTATTGCCTTGCTACAGTTGAAATTACATATATTTGAACAACATCTAACATCGATTTCAAACTACTCACTACATAATTTATATCATTAAGAATAATTATTCAAGAAAACAGTAATTTGTAAGTATAAAGTTTCAAAAATTAATCGTATAAAGCAAACCAAAAGTTTGATTAAGTACAAGTTTGATTAAATTATTCATCTACAGTAAATTAAATTATATTCGTGAATACAAAATAACATATAATAGAAACATTAAAAATAATGTAGTAGTAATATAATAGTAGGTAAAATCAAACAAATAATGCATACATATATTATATATGAATATGTTGAATGAAACATAAGTAATACGATGTAAATTTTTAATTAATTTTTGTGTTAATATAGTAATAATCGGGTTCGGTACAGTAGTCCTAAAGTGTGAAAATATAATTGTAAGGTTTAATTTATCAGTAGGAGTTTATATGTTTTTCAGTCGTTCATCATATTATATGTATGCGTTACTTGTAATATAAAAAATAATCTATAGTTTACAGGAGCAATAGTGTAAATATGTATATAAAGTCTTAGTTTTTCAGAAACACTTTACAATAAGCGTATTAGATGGACACGTATGTAGAGACAAAAACATCACAACAACAACTTTTTATGACTAGATCTACATTGTTGATGATGACAATTTTTTGGACTATACTGTAATAATTTCTAAAAACGTTATAATTTATTTCTTTCAAAATACTAACTGGATCATATAATCCAGTTTCTATGTTAAATTTATTACAATGTAGTCCGGTTTTTTATTCATATATCTATCGTTCCCTATAGGAACATATCACAATCACACACTCTTATTTGTTTATCATTTACCTGTATTATATGTTTTTTATTTTTATATATAAATAATATATGATCATAAATAGAAGACATCCTTTTAACAATGAATAGCAAAATATAATAGTTATATATATATTCAGTGGCTAGCGATGCTCAATATCATCCGCTAATGAAAATGCGCCGTCCCTCCCGCTATAATGGGCCACCGGCTATGTGGCGGGTGAGCTAAAGATCTCCGCGGCAGCATCTGCTACCGGCCCATTTCGGACACAATTCATCACGTCACTCTTTTTTTTTACCGGGATAATCTAATAACTTTATATTTGATTTAATTAAGAGATTAGACAGGACGACACGTAATACGTTATATGTATCTATAATAAGAGAATATTATATTCTATTAAAAATATTTCTGTATCTATATCTTGACTATAATCGATAAATCTTTTTCAAACATTCTACAACACCAAAAGCTAATAACAATTATCAATAATTTTGCTAATAATTATTAGATATTAACCATTAAGATCATAAAAATATTTTTTTTTCTTTTTATTTTTTTATTTTTTTTTATTTAATTCATTTTTTTCAATTTAACTAACACGGTTATAATATTAATTTAGCCGTGTTTAATACTACCATAAAAATAAAAATATAGCACTAATTAATAAGCATTTAAATTCTAAGCAATATAATGAACTATAATGAAGATTCTAATCGCCACAAATTTTACAGGCGAACATATCAACAAGGATACGTCACAGCCATTTGATGATTTTATTTTTATTTTTCTTTGCTTACCACTAGTCAAAGTACTAACAAGACAAGGAAGGATCTTAATTTTTTAAATTTTACTTCATATTTAATTTAGTTAAGACTAAAGAAAACTCAATAGCAGCCTGCAAGATCACGTCTACCAACAATTAAATAATCAATTTTAAATAAATAAAAATGCCAAATTACATCAATGCTAAATTACAACTTATACAAGGAACAAATGTATTGATATTGGTAGCTAAATAATAAGCACTTGACTGTTTTTGTGGATGGCAACGACTTTCTTGGCTTTAGTTTTGCGTCATATAATGAATCAGCAAACAGCGAACGTCGGAACTCTAACTTGCTTGTGATCTCCAAAATCTTACAGATATAGGACATAGAACGACAAATAATATATTACATAACTAGCACTAGATTTAGGTACGATTGCATTAAATAGCGATTTACACCAACTACGGAGGGTCTACCACACCATGTCCAATGTCTAGGACATTGGACATGGTATGATAGATCCTCCTTGCACTAAACCCTAACAACTAGGGCGCGGTAGAAGAACGTTCAGAACGTTGCCTCTCGCTATTAATTTTCCCCTGCGTCGTAGAGATTTAGTGCGAACACCCTGTCCGTTACATGTTTTACAAACATTATCACAATCTTGTTAACAAGTCTGTTTTCTCTATCTCTTTCTCTCTCTATACAAAATATATACACATATTTACTTATGCTCTATAAAAATATGTATTATATACGTATTAAAATATTTAAGATATGCAAACTTTAATTATTACATGTATTTATTATAAAGCTAAGAATTATAGAGTAGAGAGACCACAGTATACAATTAAATTAAGTGTATCTTTATATTTGGAAATTTAATTAGGTTCAAAACTTGATTAACGATATGATTTTTCTTCTTTTCTTTTACTGCCAGTACCGTTTCACTCGGTAGTTGAAAACTGTGGATTTCTAAACTAAAGAGGTCACATTTGAATTAACGCAAAGGCGGCTAAATGCTAATGAAACGCCGGTATTCACATATATTGGCGTCGTTTATTCTTTAATCAATGATTATTATTATTGATTTTGCCCCGAATATCTTCATAATGTTTTATGGCGTATTTAGTACCAGCTTAAGTTTTTCAGATCGTCTAGTGTGATGTTAAACTGAAGATAAGTCGAATACAACTTCATCGCATAACTGTGAGTGTTCGTCGGTCGACGAAACTAGGTTTGGGGTAGAAAGGGGTCTTACTCAAAGCTTGACGTTTGTATATAGAATGTATTAACATGTAAGTTACGTTACTTGAAGTTCAAATCTTAGCGTACTTTCAATAGTACTATATTATAATCCAAAATGGCTGTCAAATAACCTATTGCCACGGCACTTTAATAAAACATTATTTTTCTTATTTCTTTAATATATTTGGTATTTAGTATTCTTTTTGATATTTAGTGTTTTTTTTATAAAAAATAAGTACATAAATAATGTTTTATTTTCTCTTATATTTAATATAATCCAAAATGGCTGTCAAATAACCTATTGCCACGGCACTTTAATAAAACATTATTTTTCTTATTTCTTTAATATATTTGGTATTTAGTATTCTTTTTGATATTTAGTGTTTTTTTTTATAAAAAATAAGTACATAAATAATGTTTTATTTTCTCTTATATTTAATATGTGTTTTATTTTAATTAAAATTGTAGAACATTAAATATATAAACCTAAACAAAACAAACAAATAAACAAACGTGAAACGTCTTTTGCATATTATCTACACTCTAGAAGAGTGTAGATTTATAGAAAGAGGTAGTATCATGCTGCATGCATGCATGCATGTAGATGAATTAGGTCGGTACGACCGGGGAGGTAAGCTATCGTTACAGGAGTAAAGAGACAGCTGTGCTGTCGCGTTTCGTGTGTTGCATAAGTAGGCGCCCATGGAGGTGGGAGGAGAAAGGAGGGCAGCACATCTGTATAGCCTCTATGCGGATGTCTGTGGGTGTCGGTAGTCACGGCAATGGCTCAGACTGCTCGTTTGCCTCCTTGTAATATAAAAAAGTTATTATTGTTAAATGACTTTCTAAACTGAAAATCTATACCAAAATTGCATCTGTTCCAAGGACAGACTAAAGATAATTTGAAAGACGTTTCACAGCAAACGTAACAATAATTAAACTACATATGTCCTTACTACGAAATTAGCGTTTTGAGCGACTGGCTACTTCGATTGACATCGAGCTGGATTTTTGAAATGACAATTAATAGAAAATAATTGTCATTTTAAAAATCTAGCTCGTGATTTTTTCTAATTATTTTTTTTTAATACTGTGATACCATTTTTTTTCTGATGAAGTGCTCTTGCTGGTCACTGCATATCGGGGAGGTGCTCATATCAAAGTGTTGGCCAGAAAATTTATAAATGCACTATTTACGAATACCAATTATCCTCCACAGCATCAAGGATGTTGGGTAGGGAATGTTTTGTGGGGTACGTTATGTCCCCAAGAATATAGTCTGTGGCGGGGAGAGTTAATTGTACTGTTGACTGTTTAGTAGCGTACACTATAGTTTTTAAGATCTGGCCTGGCAATTACGGCAGAGCTGCAAATAGGTGGTACTTTGATGGATTCAATTTATTATTTACTTCTTCCACAGAAATCGCTAATTTCGTACGAATAAAAATAAAATAACCTATTAAAAAAAACACAAATTATTACAAATCATACGAATAAGTTATTTTGTTACCTTTAGTTAGCGGGTACACTCTCGTGCCCGTATTAACATAATAATATTATCAAAGCGTAATCGATTTCATTTCGAATGTACACTTATACTTTACTGTGACAAAGTATCGACAGAAAGAGCATATTTAATACAAATTCACTAGTTACATACACTTATTTTTTTTCTTGAATAAATCACAAGTTTTTTTTTTTTGTTCTTTACTATTTTTTACCGTAGCGTAAATTTGAATACGTATTATTAAAAATATGTTTGTATTAATCTTGAGAATAAGTAAATATCCTCTTAAATTAATAGGATATACTAGAAAATTACAACATTGATATCAAATTCACTAACATCACATATATTACATAACATCACATCCATATTCATTCATGGTATTCAATTGTCATCATCAATTTTTCTCAAAATATATTATATCTCTCTTATTCTATAATAATTTTTTTTATAATAATGAAAACAGATATGTTATTAACATTTAAATTTTTAAACTTTCTACTAGAAGACAACAACAATAAAATGAGATATATAACTACTTTCTAACTCGTTGTCCTTTATTCATGCCAGGATTCGAGTAAATTATCTATCGGGTGTTTAATCTCTGACAGTGGGATGTTTGATCTTGTTCTTTGCTTTAAGTTTACCGCCCGCTTTCCCCCGGCTCGTAGTAGGCTGTGACGTCCCTGCCTGTGAAGTCCCTGCCTGTGAAGTCCCTGGCTGTGCATTGTTCAGTAACCTTGCTTCAATTGGTGTCCGCCTCACCTGGAAATTTAGTAATCGAAAGCGTTAGATAAACCAAACTTTGTTTCTTTATGATATAGGGGGGCAAACGAGCAGTCTAAGCCACTTTTATGACTAGCGACGCCCATAGACATCCGCATAGAGGCTATACATCGTATGACCTCTTGCTTTGCTGCCCTCCTTTCTCCTCCCACCTCCATGGGCCTGCAAACTGCGAGTTTGGCGATTTAAAGGCTTAGACATGAATTTTTCGCTTTTATAAAAACCCTACAAAATTGACGTCCATCTCTCGTCGGTTTTGTACACTTTTTTTCTTTTTTTTACACTAATAAGTACTAATTTAATTACTTACGTGTTCTCTTTCGACGTTTACTTCAGCTCGCGGTACAAATATATTACGGCGAAATCGAATTCTCGTATCATTTGTTGTGATGTCGACTTTAGTGGATAAGCAGCTAAGCTATAAAAGACATCAAAATATTAATTATCTCTTGTAATCATTAAATTACATTGACAGGAAATAAAAGGAAATTCTTGGAACATGCAGCGAAAAACATTTTAATTATAATATGTTTAGGTAGTATTTAATGAATGTTCATACAACAAACTTGTATCTTATTTTAAATATTTTATTATTTTTATTGCTCTTATTTTGTATCCTGAGTAAGCTCAAGAAAATCACAAAACTTTTAGACTAATCTAAACTACTTAAGGCGTTGTGCCTTCGTGGTAATTCTATTTTTTGCTTATTCATATACTCTAGTTTATTAATAACACCTGAATTACAATCATCTATTATTATCTTGTATTTAGTAACATTTGCCAAGTCAGTATCTCCTATTAATGTTATGTTTATAAGGTTATGTTGCCAAATTGCAGGTAGGGACCATAATATATGAAAATAACGATTTTTATTTAATAACAACTAATAAATATTTATAATTTATTTATGATTTAAAGAATTTGAAATTAGATTTTTTATAGCTGATCACAATTATAGGCATTATTCTCATTCACAGGCATCTGAGAAACATTATTGAGGTCCGTTTCTAACCGAATTAATCTGAATGCAGTTTAATTACTAGTCCAATCAGGCAGCAGATAATTGAATCTAATATTACGTGTAGATGTAACAAAAGCCAGTAGTAATTGTGTTGGCTAATTTAGTATTCGCAACACACGTGTCTATTACGTGTAATTATCATCGTCATCGGCTTTATATTTGAATGGCTACTCCTAATCATGAGCACTACAGGCTATATGTTCCTGTGCGCGAAAGTTGTGGCGCTCTGGGGAGGCCTAGGTCCAGCAGTGAACAGCTTCGAGCTGATGGTGATAATGATAAAGAAATGTAGACCTAATAATAATAATAAATATCTGTGCACTTTACACACCACGTTAGCCCAGCCCCGTGCTAAGTACCGTAAAGACTTGTCTTACGGGTACTAGACAACGGAATATATTTAATATGTTTCATAAATTTAAGAAATTTTACATATTTAAGATTTTTGTTATAGAAATATATATAATACATAGATAAACATCCATGACCAAATCGGGATTCGAACCCGCGACCCCTGGCGCAACATGCTCCGCTTATCCAAGCCCTGTACCACTGCACCAGCCTGGTCGTGAATCCTAGACCTAGACTAGACCTAGACCTAATGCCCTAATTTGGCCCTTATTATGAAATTTTGTCCATTACGTCTGACTACAAGGGAAAAAAGTTCTGTTTTGGGCGTTGATTTTTTTTGCAATTTATCCTGTAGCGATAAGGTTAAGGATCCACTAATTGTCTTAAAGGGTAAGTTGTTGTCGATATTTTCCAGCAGAAGCCAAGCAAATAAAAAATTTGAGAACCTGATTTACTCGTGAAATTGGCGCGGGTTTTAATAAGGGGTAGGGTTTAAAAGGGGGTAATAAATCATATCTTAATTCTCTAACGGACTAGGCAAATTGAACTGAATGTTACTTATTACATTAATTATTATTTTTGATGAAGTAATATAACAAGCCTAAAAAGCTTTTTGTTTGAAAACACTATCTCTGAAAATACCAGCCAGTTTGGAATATTTAAAAGCTTTTAGTGCCCGATAGGACATTTGTTGTCAAATGAATTTTCGCCGGTTTATTCAACAAATGGAACTCAGGTCTTTCTGTTTACCCCTAAACGTACTGGCCTGAAGATGATGTATTGTGTTTATGTTATTGTTATTAATAGTGTCACAGTAAGTACATAATAGCCAATACATAATACCGATGGCACACGCGGGATATTACTTAGTGTTCGGTTTATCCGGGAGTCCCACACATCCACCGGACCTCACCCTCGGTCCGGTGGTAGTGCGTAAATGCAATGCCCGCGAAAAAAATGGTACATAATAGCAGCAGCTGCAATCAATTGATGTTTTCTTTATAAAAAACATATTTGTTGTATTGGACGCTTCTCAGTAAAGCTCGGCAGTACAAAATGAAATAACGTGCATTAAACATTTTCAAGGTAGGTATAGATAGCTTTTTAATGAAAATCGGGACATGTGGCTTGATTTTTTATGGTCTTATTTTTAGATTATTTTTGTTTTTTTTTTGTGTTTTTGTACGATAAGCGTCTACGAGCCGTGAGCATAGCGTGGTAGAAAACAAAGCCACACAAGTTGTGAAAGAAGGATAAACAAACAAACACACTTTCGCATATATAATATTAGTATGGATTAATACGATAGTATTATTGTATCTTAATATTAAAAGTATCAAGTGTGCGACTTTTGAGGTCAAATGCCTCAAAACAAAAGTATTTATCAAAAAATAAAATCGGTGCCTAAAAAAGGGAAATTCGACTGCCTGCCAGTTAGGATCACGATCTTGTATGGTTATTATTACATTCCTTATTATTTCAGATTTTTTGAGATACACCTCATATGCCTGCAATTGGGGTTTTTCTTAGCATTCTCCTTTGCCGTGAACTTACCGAGTTTCGACGTCCATGACATGCATGATGATTATGCAAGTAATTCTCCATTAATTCGTCCATTGTGGCATGTGAATAAAACAACTGCACGAAGTAGCAAAAATGCACCAGATCTTGTGTTCGTAACAACCGCCCTACTACGATCTCATCAATGTAGTTAATCACTATCCAATAAGGCGTTGAAAAATTGGCTTCTGTTATATCTTCATTTATAGCCTGAAAACATATTTTATATAGTATACATAATTATTTTATAAGAATATTAATTAGAAAAATTATTATTTATAAAAATCTTATAAAATAAATATATATTCTTGTGTGCGTGTGTATCACTGAATTCCTCCTAAACGACTGGATCGATTTTGAAGAAACTTTTTGTGTGCGTTGAAGAGGACTTAAGAATGGTTTAGATTCGCAAATCAGTCGTGCAGTTAGTTTATTTATAAATATTTTGATATAATATTAAACAAAATCGTAATATATTTCCCTCTCCTCCTCCTCCCCTGTATTGGGCAGCGGAAACTCACATAGCACACGAAATGCGTGTCTCTTTACGGCGGTTGTATCATGGTATATTGGTATGGCATTATGTCTCATCATATCTTAACTCATGGCATCCCGTAGGAACATTTTTTCGGGATAAAAATATCCTGTGGTAATCCAAGTTACCTTCTATGTGTGTGTGTGTCATGAAAATCGGTTCAGCAGTTTTTGCGTGAAGGAGAAACAAACAAACAAACAAACATACAAACTTTCGCATTTATAATATTAACGTCGATTGAAGAGTGAGGCCAGATGTGGCCTTAAGGCTTTGATACATCATACATACCTCCAAATAGTTATTGGGAGCTAAAACGTCGTCATTTAGTAACATAAAATATGTTCCTTTGGATTGAGCGTAGGACATCAGATAAATAGCATCCCAATTCTTTCTAGCATTAGTGTCTGTACTATTTCCCCACGAGGTCGATGGTATATAGTCCAACTCGGCATAATATGAGGCGTTTGGTGAAATCACCTCTATCAGACCACCGTCAAATTGCGAGGGAAACCTGAAAGCGCATAAAAGTGTATGGCAAATTCTAAGGTTAATGTTTTTACAAAAAGCTTACACGATACCGGCGTAAAGTGACAGCTGTGCTGTCGCGTATTGTACTGTGTATGTCACTATAAGTATCCAGTTTCCCATAAAGGGCGTGGTGAACCAAGTAAGCTATGCGGATGTCTATGGGCTTCGATAGTCATAAAATAGCTCTGACAACTCGATATTTATAACAACGATTGCCAATATACGTATAGGATCCGAGTTTTATGTTTGTTGGTACGTGTGTTAAGGTCTTTCTCTGAAACGCCTGATAGAGTCATGCTAAAATTTGTTTCCAATACTGAGACATGCTTTTTTTTTCTTCAAGAAGTAGCTTCAGAAATCTGCAGAGCACATAAAAATATACTTTAGAGCCACAGCATACGCGCGACTTTAAGACTTTGCGACTGTCGACTTTGCGACTGTCGCGATGCAGGCCCTGGATTTAGAGACTCTCTGCGACCGGTCGCCATATTACCCCGCGTCTAGTCGCCTCCAGCGTCTAAGACCCCGTCCAGATTGAGCGAATCACGCGCGTAACTTACGCGCGTAAGCATTCGACGCGTTGTCGAGGTACTAGAGCTGCATACGACGCGTCCAGATGCGGCGTAGCGTTCGCCATTACGCGCGTGATTCGCTTGCAACTCGCGAGACTCTCGACTCGCGGCGTATTCGCCGCGTGTCGAGATACTCGGGCGCCCTTGGAGCGTCCAGAACTACGCGCGTGTTCGCACGTATTTTAATAGGACTGTAGCGCGAAATATTCGTTTTAATTATATTAATAAATAATTAGGATTTTTTAAAGTTGTTCTTGATTTAATACACTTGCCCCCTTATTAATAAACATAGAATAACTTTATTCAAGTACTACTAAAAACATACTAAAAAACACATAAAATGTATGGAATTTGACAGATGTCAGTTTATTACTAGGTTATTACTTGAATAAAGTTATTCTATGTTTATTAATAAGGGGGATGATGTCTAATATTTTTTTTCCTATCCTACTGATATATCGATATTTTTAATAAAAATATCAATATCGATATTAATATTATCCAAAATATCGTTACAATATACATATATCGATAGTTTATTGCAATTTTATAAAATTTTATTGCAATTCCGACATTTCTAGTCACTCCCTCCAAGCGTGGTTACGCGCGTGATTCGCTGTATCTGGACGCAGCACAAAAATGTTACGCGCGTAACCTTACGCGCGTGATTCGCTCAATCTGGACGGGGTCTAAAATGCGACTGCGTGCGTCTGAAAGTCTCGTGTGTGTGTCGCCCTTAACAACGGAATCGGAAGTTACAGCCGTTACCTATAGAGCTTTTGACCTGGAATCTGTAAATATGACATAAGTGAAAACTTACAGCTCAAATATAAAAATAAATCCGAAAAACTATTAAATTATTTTTAGTACTGAAAAAGAAGCTATTTAAATATTATTTTTGTACATAATTATAATATATGACTTACAATCATAAAGCGAAGAGCTTACAATGTTACCATTATTATAAGTTCACTATGATTGTGATACAATCAACATTACTGAGATAATAGGAAAAAATGATCTTCAAAATACAGAGATTGAAAAGTTTTCAGGGTGACTCACAAGGGAATCGACAGGGATTGTAAACATTTATTATAAAATATCGTAATCATAACTAAAATTATAATACTCGACTAAGTGAACATATACATAGTGGTTTCTGAACTGTAAGCACTTTTCATGATAAAATTGATTATTCCATTTATATATAAAATATTATA
>LUGF01016873.1:586637-603201 GCA_001625245.1 Calycopis cecrops | reverse complement strand
GATATCAGAAAGAATTGAAATCCCTATTTATCCGCACTATATGGATGTACTTTGTCATTATAAGAAATTGGCCTTCTCTAAGTACAAATAATACTTTGACGATATGTGTAAAAGTAAAGGTACAATTTGGTATAAAATAATACAAAATCAGTCTGCTTCTGTACCATGGTTTGCCACAGCCAGTATGAGTCGACAACTGATTGTGCTAGCGCTCAGAATACGATCCGGACATGTTCCATCTAGAAGCTTCGGCTTCCTTATGAAAAAAGAAATTACTCCAAATTATGAAACATGCGGAACTAAGGAAGACGTATAATTATGTGTGTTGATGGAATGTACCCGGAACGAAAATGAAAGAAATGGATTGATGCGGGAACTAAATATCAACCGATATGACCTGGGTGCATTCACTCATGTCTTAGCAGAGCCCACGACAACAGCAGCAGCTCGACTATTCATGATGTCCCTGCATCAGTCTATCTGATATTGACTCTCCCGAGGATACAGTACTGGTTCAAGATGATCTCAATGACATACAATCTTGGTGTAATGCAAATGGTATGTTTTTAAATGTTCAAAAATGTTGCAAAATTACATACGCAAGAAAAAGTACGTCTCCTGTACATATTCACAGGCGGGAGCTAACATCCAGGAATCTGATCAAATCCGAGGTTTAGGTGTCATATTGCATAAAAAGCTAAATTTTTCAGCTCATGTGGACTCGATAGCTTCAAAAGCTGCTAAAATGATGGGATTAGTGATTCGTAACACGGAAGGATTCAATATTACAACTAAGATACTCCTATACCAATCACTCGTTCGCAGTCACTTGGAATATGCAAGTACAGTTTGGAACCCAATAAAACACATGCGGTCCCAGCGCCTAGAGTCCTTGCAACGATCCTTTACTAGACACTTGGTTTTTTTTACCTCTGGTATCTCACATAGATCTCCCTATAACGAACGTCTATCTTACTTTAAAATTACATCGTTGTAGAATCGCAGAAAGATGCTTGATCTAGTATTTATGCACAAGGTTCTCAATGGGAGCATGGACTGTGAAAACATACTAGCACGACTGCGACTAGGGGTACCATTTAACATGCCTCGCCGTCCCATCACAAAACTCTTCTTTATTCCACCACGTAGAACCAACCTGGGATTTCAATCACCAATCGTCAGATTATGCATGGAATATAACATAATTATTAATAAAAATAATGAGATTGACATTTTTAATGACATCTTGTGTAAATTTAGAAGTTTAGTGCTGGAGTCATTACATAAACTTGCCTGATTAAATATTATTAGTTTGCCATTGTATTGAGTGAACTGATTTTTTTAACAATTATCACAATTATCATTTTAATTAATTATTATTAATGATACATTATTGATTATTAATATTATTTTTATTTTAAATTATCAAATTATAGACTGATTAAACTAACCTATTAACATTTACTTATTCTTCTGACATTTTTTTTACTCTATTTAATTTTATAATTTTATTTAAATTTTATCTAATTTTGTTATAATTTTATATTTATTTTTATATACCTACTTGCTTTGATTATATAATATCTAGATGGAGCGTCGCCCTACAATCAAAAAGAGAATACAAGTCAACAATTATATGCAAGTGTGCGTGCAAGCGTTGTTGTACACTGTGGATTTACGTCTCTGTGTGTGTGAATAATAATACCAGCTATGTAAAAATATCCCATAAATCATATTAAAAATTGACTATTTAATATGATATTTTTAGGTGATTGAATGTAATATTAATAAGTATATTTTATTGAGTAGTTACTTTCTTAAATAAATAAAAAAATGTGTGTGAATATTGTATTAAATGAATTAGATTTATTAAAAGAAGTATTAAATCACTTATTTAACATTTTCGACAGTTTGAAATTACATATAGGTATACAATTTTAATTACAAATAAACATGTTCCATAAGAGGTAGTGCCATGAGCCGCATTGGGCCGGCACGACCGGGGATGTAATAGCTGTGCTGTCGCACTTCGTGCGATGTGTAAGTAGCCGGTGGCCCAAGGAGGAGAATTTGAATGATAACTACCATTGGTCTCGCCCTGATGTGTGCTTTTTTGTAACACTCTCGCCAGCCTACTCCCCATGTCAAGCGCGCGTGTAGAATTTTTACTTCGAAAATACAGGCTTATTAAAAATCTCCAACTTTTTGATAAAATACGTCAATATAATAAAAATAATAATAAAAATAAATATACATAAACCAACTAATATACCCACAAAAAATGGGAAAACAAAAAAAAGAAACTGGCAACAGTTATAAAATATGTCGTAATTTGATAAATAAAAAATAAATAATTATAAAATAAAAAGCAGTTTCTTACCGATGATAGATGTGTTTGGTATTTTTTACCCTTCTTCATAATTCCGGCACAGTTTAATTGCACATAACGTCATTTTATCCCTGATAATTGTATATTACATAACGCGCTTAATACGTATTGACATTTAAGTGGGAAGATTCGTACTAATCCGCCGGAAAGAACTAATCAGCCAACAGTTGGCTGATATTTTTTGACACGTATGCGCGCATTTAACACTCCATCTAGACATTATATAATCAAAGCCTACTTGTTAATTTTTAGGATACTTAGATCATGATTTAGATCGCATGCAATAAAATAACGTTTATTGTAAATGACGTGTACTCCAGTTATTGGCACACGCATCAGAATATGCCAAAATAATGTTAAACCCAATATTGTAGAAATGTGTGTGCTGTTGGTGTTCCATAGTTAAATAAATAAATAAATCTCATCCTAGCTATGACGCCACAGATGTGGTATATTATTAATATTGTTTTTTATAATAAGAAATATGTGATATTAAGTTCAGGGTATCATGGGACTGACATGCCATTGTAGGCAAAAGTCCCTAAATTAATTTAGAATAATAAAAAAAAAATTATGAGCTGTTACCACCGGGCGACAATTGGGCAATGAAGCGAACAATACCAACTTCAAGACCATTTCTTGGCTGATGGGCTAAGTGGTACAATTTTTTTTTGGTAACGCAGGGGAATGTCTTTATGCACGCTACCCAGGTGGCTCAACCGGGTGCAGTGTCGGGCTCGACAACTGGGTTGCCCCTGTCGACTAAACCCCTGCGGGTGTCTTCAGCCGCTATAATTGGAGATCTACAAGCATACCTATATATTAAATATTGTATTATTGTATTAGTTATTGTACTTAATGTTTGATATTTTCGAATCTAAAAATATATAATCACTAGCTCTAAGTTGGCCGCGTTCATGGGGTGCCTAGTCTTATCGTTACTTGATTATAATTACGTATTTTTAAGTTTATATACGAGAAATTTAAGTTTATCCCGTACACTGAAATACAATATATGGTTTCTTGAAAAATAGAGATTGCGAATATCCTAATCTGGGAGATGGTAGACTACCGACGCCAATAGACATCCACATACGTATTCTCTTGATATCAACTTCTATTTTTGTGCTTAAAACTACAGAATAATATAATTCAATACAAATTCTAATATAGGTCAAATAAGTTAAAGCTTTTCAAAGGTTAGACGTTGAGAAGGAAATATCAATTCGTATCCAATCTAAAAGATTTTATATTTCATCAAAAGACGACATCTGAGATAGTCTCGTTATTACTAAGACATGATGTGAAGGTGGAATGCAAAGAACGTTGAAGGCACCACAATTTTTTTATGCCCACGTGTGTACGTTCATATTTATTATTTATTCTTAATTTTATTTGGACATATGCTTAGAGGTGGGCCTAAGAGTGATATTTGAGTAGCAGCGATCGCCCTGAGCAGTTGTAAAAACTTGCCGTGAATAGTAGCAGTGTGTTTTAATCACTCTTTACATCACTCTTTACTTTAGCGCCGCACCTAGCGGTAATCACGATATTTCATGTTGCATTTTGAAGGTCACTTGTCTATATCCCTATTTCCTTTACCGTGTACCTTGTATCTTTTCTAACAAGTCTTATACCTAACTATTTTAATAAGATTAAATTGTGATATAAAAAGGCTTTAGCCTTTTTATATCAAAAGGCTAAAGTCTTTTTATATCACAAACATTTTCAATGCTTCTAAACATCAAGTCCCAAATAGCCGCTATGTTATTAAATTATATGTAAACACCAACTTTTAACACATTCAGTGCCAGTAACTCGCTGGGCGGGTTCTCTAAAATGTACGTGACATGCCGGTGACCCACTAGGCGGGATCTGTATTTTTTTACAATATTTCCTAAACTAACAATTAGTTTTACTTTAAATTTCGCTGACGTCTTATATGGTTCAAAATCTATTGAAATTAATAGTGGCGTCAAAATTCAGAAGTATAAATAATATGTTATAAGTTCATGTACACTGCCACGATCCCGCTAGGCGGTTTCATACATTGTAACAAATAAGTGGTTGTCAACAGAACTCTCTCTGCCACTACGTTTAATTTTTGTCTTAGTTGTCTCTCGTTATTGTTTACAGTCTCATAGACGGCTTCTTTAAAATAACCCCACAGAAAATAATCGATCGGGTTTAAGTCAGGCGAGCGCGGTGGCCATGGTATGGTACCTGCGCGTCCAATCCACCGATTTGGGTACATTTCATTCAAATAATTAATAACTTGTCGAGAATAACGGGCGGAGGCACCATCGTGTTGCAACCACATCCTCTCACGTACTTCTTGTGGCACTTCTTCTAATAAATTATTTAAATCATTTCTTAAAAATCTAAATAACGAACTCTATTTAGTCTTGATGGGAGTTCAAACGGACCGATGACTCTACCATCTTAGAGAAGAAGAGAATTTTCAATTTAATAGTAAAAAAATCATAACTTGAAAACTATCTGGCCTAGATATTTTTTTTTCTTGTAGATAGTATCTTCCTTTATCACTGACATTCCGTTGATCTACTATTTACGGGACACATATAAGCGGTATGACTGGATTTTTTAAAGTCAAAATTACACAATAACTAATACGTAATTAAGTATGTCAATGTTACTCGAGGACGATGAATTTTCAAAATTTTGGAAGCCATCCAATTTTGTTTTTCTTGATATATTGGACAATATCGACTGACTACATTAATCATATTGTCCATCAGTATTAAAAAAAAAAGGCTAGGGCTACATTCGAGTCACTTATCCCTCTTTCGATGATTATCTATAAGCACGAAACGTAAAATAAGATTTGAAATAAATTACCAAATGTTGAGTACCACTGAATAAATTACGACAGTATTTTACTTTTCGACAGATTTTTGTCCATTTCATAATCAAAGCTTATAATCAGATCGTGTAACAAATATCCTTTTACACAAATATGAAGCTCAAAAAACCAACAAACTAGTACTTTGCTTTTAAGTAATGCCAGATGGCCCGCCTGGCGGGTTCACTTGTTCCGATTAGCTATGCCGGTGACCCTCCCAGCGGGTTCATAGAAAATATGAGCGGCATCCTTGATTTCGTATAACATTTTATGGTAGTGCTAAATGTGTTTAAAAATACTTATAACATGAAGAAATAGGTAAGTACTAAAAGTTTTAAAATAATATTACTTTATAGAAAATATATTAAATATTACTAATATTATTACGTAATTATTATTTAAATAAAAACGAACATAATATTAGTTAATGCTATCAGTTACCAAGCAGTTACATTTCACACGCCTAAATCAAAATATACTAAACTAACAGCCTATCCCAGCTTCGCACGGGCGTAATATTATAATAAAAGAAAATATACAATGTTTTACAGTGAGTTTCTAAAAAAATAACATTAATTGAAAACAAAAAAATAAGTTGTAATTTTTTTTTTAAATATTAAGTTAATAAGAGTAAGAGCCTCCCTGTAAACAATATTTGATGTGGTTTTATTTTGTGGCAGCAAAATAAATTGATTTTCAGGGGCTCCAACCCGCGATAGGCCAACGTATAATTGACCATGAGTAAAACAATTCTTTCGCAGATCGATCCCAACTAATTCGAAGGTTTGACCTTGGGACTTGTTAATTGTTAACGCGAAAGATGTTTTTACCGGAAATTGGAGCCGTTTAAAAGTGATTGGCAAATCAGTAGGGATCATCGGTATCCTCGGTATATGAGTTAGTTGCTGCTGCTGGAGTCTGGACCGGTAATAATTGTTGCTACAATTAAATTTTCCTTTAACTCCTTAATAAGCAACCTAGTCCCATTGCACATTGGAGCACTTGGAGGGCTTAAATTTTTCAAACACATGATTTGTCCAATTTTTAACGCCAATTCGTGTGGTGGTAATCCAGAAGGGTTCAAGGAATTCAAAATTCCTGTGGATAATGAACTGTGTCTTCAATGTTAGTTACAGTGTATATCGACTTGACTTTTTGAACGATTACATTGTTTATTTCGAGCACAATCTAGATCTAGAGCACAGCCAATGAAAGTCCTTTTCGTGCAAATTCTCCATATCAGGGTATACAGCATCTATTAAATTTCCCAAATCATGGAGTATTTGGCCTAGAGCAGTGGTTCTCAAACTTTTTTGATGGCGGAACACATTTGAAGAGAGAAATTTTTGACGGAACCCAAAATAAAAAAAAGTTATGTGCATTCTTTGATTTCGATTGATTCTCTGAATCAGGACAGTATTTTTTCTATTTCTATTTCTTTATGGATAGTATTTTTTCTCATTATTCCTATTTTCTCGCGGAACCCCCTCAAAGACTTGGCGGAACCCTGGGGTTCCGCGGAACACACTTTGAGTATGGCTGGCCTAGAGACTCCTCCAGAATAATGTCACTATATCCGCTTAAATTTGGAGCAGGGAAAATTCCTTCTCCAAGTTTTAGCAGTTGTTGTGAGAAGATGAGCTCTCACATTCTTCCTTAATTTCAATGTTTCAATCGAAGACGATAAGGGAGACGATTTCAAGTATGCTTTGATGATATCTGCTCGCGTAACTCTGATAATAACGCGGAGAGTCTGTCGAAAATCTCCAGTAAATACAAAAGTAATTCCATCCCGCCCATGACTGCGGAGTGTTCCTGAGGTTTTTTAAGGTTCTGTTCACGGCCTCTATATGAGCTCTATGGCTCATCGTGCATTCATCATACATAACTATTGAGATGTCTTGTAGTAATTTACCTAGAGGTCCGTTTTTGCGGATAGAAGATCTAGATTGTTGCTCAAGATTTACAGATAGCGGAAGTTTAAAAGTAGAATGAGAAGTTTTGCCACCTCTCAAGAGAGTTGCAGCAATTTCGGAGGAAGCAACTGCTATTGCTATCTTCCCTGATTCTCTGACCTTAGCAAGTATTAAATTAGCAAGAAACGTCTTTCCTGTTCCGCCTGGCGCATCCAAGAAATATATTTTTTGTTTGTCATTATTTATGACTATAGACTGAAAAGCATGTTTTTGAACTAGGACTAATTCTGGTAGGTTTTCATTGATGAAAGCGGTCAAATCATTTGTATCGTAGTGTTTCTATTATTTAAGCTGGTGATATCTTTTGAATGGAAAATCCGAATCGAATCATTTAAAAGGTGATATGAAGAAAATGAAGTAGTCTTAAATAATGATTTATTTATTTTGATAAGAATCAATACCTAGGTACGAATAAAGAGCCTTTTCTAGCGGTGGTATATACTTTTTTTTTAATAAAAGGACGCTTATTGTTACGTAACTATAAAAAATAGAGACATGCTGTCACGACATTTTTTTTAGATAGTAATGTGTCCTAAAAAAATGTAATACATCATTTTGTTCTATCATTAATACTTTTCGCAGCGCACGCGATTGAAGGAAATTTTTTGTTAATTTTTTTAGATTATTCAAGTTTTAGTAAGCATCCCTAATTTTTTGAAAATGAAACATAGCCTATTTGACTCGGGAATAGTGTAGCTTGCAAACGATGAAAGAATTTTTTAAATCGGTCCAGTAGTTTCGGAGCCTATTCATTTCAAACAAACAAAAAATCAAACATTTCCTCTTTATAATATTAGTATAGATGAACTTATCGCAATTAGCAATAAAAACAAAACGACAAAAGTCTGTACAGGTCAAAACATGACGATTGGCGCTAGAGTTAGATACGTGACCGATAGAACAATGAGCTGCAGCATTTTTGGTCAGATAGCGATCGCTGTGAAAAATCACGGTGCACTGGTCACTGGCAGCGATCGCAGCGAACGCGTAATAACAGTGACCGGTCGCTGTGTAGCTTGTAGTGATTCAATCACTGCTTGCGCAAAGAGCATTCACTATAGCGATCGCTGTTACGAATAACAGAGTGATTTTTCACGGCGATCGCAATCACCGTCTCACCACTAAATGCTAATGTCCAGTGTCCACTATAATTTTACGTTAGTAAGCTAAAGGTGAAATATGTTGGTTTTAGAGGCTGTCATTAATTTTTAATAAACAAATAAATAATCTTATCATAATAATATTATTAATGCAAAAGTTTCGTTTCGTTTCGTTTGTTTGTTTGTTTGTTTGTTACTCCTTCACGCAAAAACTGCTGACCAGATTTTCATGAAATTTGGCACACACATAAAGAGTAAGAGGTAGTGCCACACTGCATGCTTACATGCAGTCAAATTGGGCCGGCATGACCGGGGAGGTACCTCTCGCTTACACGAGACTGGCGTAAAGTGACAGCTGTGCTGTCGCGTTTCGTGCGGTGTGTAAGTAGCCGGTGGCCCATGGAGGTGGGAGGAGAAAGGAGGGCAGCGCATCTGTATAGCCTCTATGCGGATGTTTGTGGGCGTCGGTAGTCATGAAAATGGCTCCGGCTGCTCGTTTGCCCTTCTATATCATAAAAAAAGAGTAACTAAGATTAATACACAGGATAGTTTTTATCCCGAAAAAATGTCCTATGGGACGCCATGGGATGATTTTCCAGCATATCAAAATTTACGCGGGTGAAACCGCGGGGCGCAGCTAGTATACAATATTTGACGCCAATAAAAGGTCCCATTTTGTCCAGTGCTTGGGTTGCTAGCGCGGGGCTTTCAGTAACATTCTATTTAGGAGCCCTTGATGTTCTATCATTTTCAGTAATATCATATATAAAGCATATATGCTATGCTATGTAGAGCCTACAGGGCAGACATCAATCTATACGGCGTTAGTATAACTATAAGGCTATCCAGACTGGTATGTATTAGTATACATGTGAGCTACGTACAAAAAGGTAAGAGGCTATATTTAGTAACTACTTCCAAAATATGATTTTCGAAGTAAAACTTCTATTCTGTAGTAAGCTGGCGAGACGGTTACAAAATACAATAATCAAATATCGGGCAAGGCCCTATGTGTGATTGGATTTGCATATTATCATCACCAATGGAAATTTTCATTGAAATTCAAAATTAAAATTCGATTTAAGTGATTTTTTTTTATTTCAAAAATAAATATCATATTATGAAATGATATGTCATTGTAACTACTATTTATTGACTGAAAAAACTTTTCTTTTTCATTTTCTTCTAAAAGAAATATTAAAATCAAACTACTTTGTAAAAAGTTAAATAAAGAGTGAACAATTAACCAACCATTAATTTCGTACCATTACGTTAATACATTTTATTCGAAACAAAAAACTCGGTCCTTAGATATCTAATTCCATTATATGGATAGATTTAATTGTTAAGTAATTCCCGTAATTCTATTTTGAATAAAAACTTTTTCATTTAATTTTCATTGTAATAAAATCTTGTGTGTTCTTGTCAACTTCGCAAACCCTATTTAGAAAAGTAGAGAGAGAAAGAAGTAGAGAAGCATCTGAAACGTCGGGTAAAATAATTAAAAAAACCGCGATAAAATTCGTTAAATATTTATTATTTAAAAATAAACCATTAAGTTTATTAAGTTTTAAGTTTAATAACTATTAAGAAACTAAGAGAATGTTAATTTCTAAATATTGAAAAATGAATTAGTTTTTCTTTAGAATCGGCCTGACTAATAGACTCACCCTGGTCCAGTCGAAGCAATGGGGACTTCTTCCGGCACTTCACTGCACATTAAACAATTTTATTTTTTTAATTATCGCGCACAAGTCAATGCAATGGCTTGATGAGGACTCCCGGCGTCCGTGCAATCTCTATTACTGTAGGCGACTGGGTGCAGTCTTGAAATGCAGTTTCAGAGCGCATGCGTGATGCAAGCACCAATGATGATTAAACTGCTCAACACTTCAAGCCTTTTTGCCAAGTGTTAAAGACAAATGGGGCAAGGAGACTTGCGAATCCGTGTATTGGTTTAAGGGGCTTTTTGAGCCCTCGTTTTGTTTTTTTTTTTCTTCTTTTTCTTTCTTTTCCACCAATTCTACATATATTATCGCTACCTACGCTAGACAAACATCACAAGGGCCTGCCAATATAGCTTCGGATACTCGTTCTAAACTGTGTATAATAAATATTAGCGCAATATTAGAGTTTTACAGCCAAATTAGGTTCACTATTATCGTTTATGTATTAGTCAGATCATCCGCTAATGTTTAGAACACCATCGAGAATAAAAAAATATTTCATTTACTTATTAACTGACCGGGCCAACCGTTGTGTGGCAATAAAAATAAAGCGTTTTCAAATAATATAAATTATTTTTCAAGTTGGACATAGTTACATAAGTGTGAGAATCAGCTGCTCAGTAAGTTTTTCTTAATAAAATGTTAAGATTATTACAATATTTCTTTCTACAAAATGCGTGCTTAGGTAAACATATAGAAGGCAAATATGTATTATTATTTTCTGAAATAATATTCAATCAATCAAAATCAAATCAAAATCAAAATCAGGCTTATATCAGGTATAAGGACGCATTCCCGGGATGACTATTCATAATTCCGGGTAGGAGTCTTTATACCATGTTACATAGTAGAGACACCTTAAATATCGCCACAACTACGAATGGCAAAAATCACATTATAATATTAGTTTTATCAATTTAATCTAATTGTCTATTAATTGAATATAATTTTCAAAATATCTGATTTGGTCTGTTCAAACACTGACCTACGATTACGGTATCATTCATCAAACGCGTTGAAAAATACCTAATATAATGAATACGGTATACGGTACATTTCTCTATACATTCTAAATTGTAAGTTGTTCAGAAGTTCGAAATAAAAAGAAAAAGATAATTAGTGTTGTGGGTAAGAACCACTTAATTTGATAATTAATGTCACTACTGCCACAGGAACACTATTTTGTATTTACGTTCTCGAATATTATGGAAATATCTTCACTAAGCGTTTTTGAAAACAACGATGCAACGCTCTGGCTTATGGCATTCAGTTAGTACAAGTAACGTGGAAAACAATAGGAATGAAAAAAAATCGATTAGAATAGGAAACATAAAAAATATAGGTACAAAAATATTTCAGTAAAATTGTGGTTAGATATTGTATATAAAAGATAAAATGGCCTTAAAGCTTTGTACTACTTAGTTATTAATAATAGGTAAACCAATTGCAAGGATTATTGAATTTTTTGAATTATTAATTAGTCGTCATTATCTTCTAACCGGACCCTGAGAAGCCTACATTCCGAATTTATTTGTCGTATAAATTTACAATACGTTTATCTCGACTATAGCATATATTCCTTAGTGTTGCTATAATCATAAATAATTACGACTTCCAGGGATTAATATACGATAAGTTTTACAAAAACAGATTTGAAAATAGTGTTAGTTATTAGACTTGTTGTTATTCTCCTGGGCGCTTTATAAACCTCAGTAATACGATAGCAGCTATCCTTCTTGCACCAAAGCGCTGTGGGCATGCGTGATGAAGTACTGGCCCCTCCCTTTTCTTGAATCATTGTGGGAGGACCCCGTGACCCGGAGAGGGAGTAAATAAATAATGATTGTCTAAGAATATATATAAATATATCATTTTAGAAAAGTAAAATCAAACAAATAAATACTAAGGCACATACATATTACATAATATTCTACATATAACCAAAAACTAAGTAACGAAACAATACCTTTATATTTTGTTTTATTTTTATTTAGAACAGAAATTAATTATGTTCAGGCATAGGCGAAAACGTAGCTTTGTATCTTTATATTCTTATAAGTGTCGTTAATCAATGTCAGGGATCGTGGACAGTTTTGTAAATGTGACATCCAATGAAAATGTTGTGGCAAACAGAAAAATAAAATAGTAGATACATTTACGAAATATAAATATTACGTATTTAAAGGGCTTGGATCGTCAGCGCCTGCGACTACGACCCTCTCATATAAAGGTGATATGATCTCAGACAGCCCAAGGGAAAAGCAAAAACTGTCTTGTGTCCGCAACGAGTTTAATCAGAAGACAATTCCAATTCTTTCCCCGGTCAAAGCGGGAAAAAGAACAACATTGCAATGACTAATACAAGCCACGATGATATTAAACGATAATAAAATAAAATACTGATTAATAAGCATTTGATTTGTTGTCAAACAAGATATTACGACTTACGCCACTCATATGGTAGCTCTATTTGCCCATACTGGTGATCTGTAGCCCAGTACCAATATTATTCTTAAGGTTGCGATATTAATAAAGTCATTGAAATTACGTTTTGCTCTTCCCCTGTTGAATAATGTGTTTAAATTATATATTAGTCTCAAGGAGGTGAGAGTTTCTTTACGTTTAAGTGATACGTTATCAAATTTGCGGGATTGACTATAAGCAGCCTTTTAACAGTATTTGGATCCCTTGTGCGGTGCCAATTCCAATCATCGTCTTTTGTTCCCAGGTCGATATTAATCTGGGACAGTTATTTGACTTAATTTCGATTTCAGATCGCGAATTACCTTGTACTATCCAGAGCGTGTGATCATGTATAGTGATCATGAGGTCGAATATCTTATCTTTGTCTACTCTCCTAAAGCCTCCGTTGAAGATATCCCGTGAAAATCTAGCTCAATGGTTCCACAATGACCTGATTACCGTCCGCGCCGCAACATCAAGGACCGAAGTGGCTATTATCCAGCTGTATACCGTCCATCTACTACCGAGGTACCGTACTCACAAGAAGAGAAGAGTTATGTTTTCAATTCTGTCGACCTTCGTGAGTTTTCATCTCACTTGTCGTCAGATTACGGGCCAGTGGGATAATACTTTTTATATACAATAAGAAAATTAAGTACTTATATATATTTTTTTTTAATTTACCTCTCTGTGTCTGGCAGTATCCCGATGATCCTGTACGCCAGTGGAGGAGGCGGAGGGGGAGGAATGTCAGGGCGCGGCGGGGGCGTCGGTATATCATAATCTTCATAGTTATCAAACTCAGGGCTCCCACATGTCCCCCTGTCATAAGGAGAAAAAATCATGAGTTCTATACAGTGAAAAAAGTAGTCCTACTATCAGATCGGGGAAAAAGTTTTCGCGTGATTTAATGTGAGAGAAAGGCAAAGAAACAAATAAAAGTAGGTATATTTTGATAAATCGAATTGGGCCGGCACGACCGGGGAGATACCTCTCGCTTACACGAGACGGGCGAAGTGACAGCCGCCCTATCGCGTTTCGTGCGGTGTGTAAGTAGCCGGTGGCCCTTGGAGATGAGAGGAGAAATGAGGGCAGCGCATTTGTAAAGCTACTATGCGGATGTCTATGGGCGTCGGTAGTCGTTAAAATGGCTCCAACCGCTCGTTTGTCCCCCTATAGTATAAAAAAAATATACTCTTTCTATTTTATTTACCTGTCTTCATCTGACGATAGACTAGTTGGTGAAGACGACCGAGGTCTCGGCGGCGGTGACGGCCACCACGCCGGCGGCGGCCCCGGCGGACGACTCCGCGGCGGCGGCGGTGGCGTGGGTATGTAAAAGTACTCATCCGATGTAGTACTATCGGTATTAACTCTGAATCTAATTAGGAAAAATCGTGAGTTATATAAAATAGGACTAAAATAAGTCGAACACGCTATCTAAAAATCATAATGATAGAATACATAGGCGACTGCTACAAAAACATGTAAATAATGAACATTAATTTAAACTTCGTGCAACACAATTAGTATTGACGGAGCATTTTGTTTTTTTTATAGCAACATTCTGTTACGAGACCGCAGGGCCGTGGCTATTGAGTGCAGTGGTGGCGCGGACTCTACAATGTATTTGACATGTTTGATACGAGGTGTGTCCGTGCCTTTTTTCATTTCAACTTTGTTTAAAAGTATCCTATTAGTATTAAATTATAATACATATATACTTTGATTAAAAAAACTTTCATTCCCCTTGAAAGTTTGATTATGTTCCGTCCGGTGGTAGTTTTTGCGTGAAGGAGGTTTTCTGTTTTTTTTGTCAGTTTTTTGTTAAATCACAAATAATTTTGTTTATGGTACATTTTACATACGCAGACTATAATAATATGATCTAATTCTTGATATATAATAATGTACTTTATATGATTCAAACTATGGATGTTCCAAAAGAGTATAAGAGTAAATCGTGCGTCCAACTTCGTGTTGTTTGGACGTAAGATTCACTGGCTACAGCACAAAATTCAAGACAGACAAAATACTGTCATTATTTGCCAGTATACTAGTACTGTATACCTGATATAGCGAGAAGACACGGAAAATACAACATAAGGCGTCGTCGGTTTGTTTTGCAAAATAAAAAAAAATACTTTAGTTTTTTTTATTTTATATTACGCATAGAGGCGCTGCCCTCCTTTCTCGTTGTTGCGACAGCACAGTTGTCACTTTACGCTGGTCTCGTGCAAGCATGCAGTGTGGCTCTACCTCTTGCAAATTTTTTAAGTTTAGTTAAGAACTTTAATCCAACGACTTGTTTTGAAGTTATTATTCCATGAATTTATTTTGGTGTATGATACTATATTATATTTATTATAATATATTATATTTTTTAGATCTTTCTTAAGTCGTATTTACAATTGTTGTTAAAGTTGGAACACATTTTAATCATTATTATTAAAAGAAAAAGCTAATAAATGCAAAGGGCATTCTTTTATTATTCTCTGGAAGTTTGGGGTATACATCCGGCGAGTGAGGCATGTAACCCGTTATGCCTTTTTATTTCCAAATTTGATTTTAAAATAATTTTGGTTTCAAATGTCGAGCTTTGATTCTAGAACGAGGTCTAAGTTTGTTGTATAACTAATGCGTGTTTAGTATTATTCCTCTTTATATTATATCTTGAATTAATTAATCCATAACGAGTTGTTAGAATAAGCTGTTCAATTTTAGCCTTATACGAGGAACAGTCGGATGAGCCCGGCACAATAGCCGGATCTCTTGTAGAGCTTACAAATTTCACGAGCGGTACAGCAATACCCCGAAATTACGCGGTAGGATGGATCGAGCTCTAACCAGTCGAGTTCGCGGAAACCGGGATATAAATGTATTTATATTATATTAACTTTTTACGATCGAATGTTTTTATAATAATCTTTGATTAATTATAGAAGACATTAATAGTTATTAAAAATAAACATGTAGTTTGACTAGGCAAAGAAGTGATATTTAAAAACTACGTAGCTCTGGATTCGCGTAAGTCGTAAAAGGTAGTGTAAGTCGAGGTATTACAGTACAGTTTGTGCTATCTGAACCAACACAGTGGCAACTGCGCTGATTAAGATTATAAGATAAAACATGAAACTTTTTCACTAGTACACGCAGTATTTAAATATGTGGCCATATTGTGTGTTGGCACAACGCACGAGCCCGGTATCCGCCACAAATCGACAGTACGCCAATGCCTTTACTGTGTGTCTATAAACTGTTTATGAATTAAGAGGTCAATTTTCACATCTATTCTTTATTTCTGGTTGAACCCTTTTTGGAAAATATGGTGCCAAATTATTTTAATCGTGTAATTAAATTTCTTCTGTGACACATCTATTTTGTCCTTACAATTTTTATTTTGTTGGACAGAAGAAAGGCGTCAGCGATGTGTTGTGGTGCGGAGCATGCGCCAGGAGTCGCTGGTTCAACTCCCGCCTAGACCATGGATGTTTACCTATGTATTATAATATGTATTTCTATAAATCTTACACAAGTCCGCAACTAGTGAGATAAGTCTACAGATGGTTATTATTATTATTATAGAAACGCGCGGTTGGCTCCCTTTAAGGTGTTTCTAGTCGAAAACCGGCTGATTTAAGCTTTCAACCGCTTTTATCCGCGTCTTCTTGAGATCAGCCCATGCCTCAATGACGTGGAGTCGTATATAATGGCAACCTATTATATAGCTATTCTCTTGCGGGGATAATGAAGAAGGCGACAGCTCTGAGATACTACTTTTACCCGCCAATGTAGAGCGGACCGCGGTGTTTTTTGGCCTTTAGTAAATGGATTCGTTAATTTATCTGGAGGAATGTTGTTACGTCCGTCCTTTGTGACTAAATCTTATATTTATTATGGCGGTTAAAAGAGATAATATATAAAGTTAATCAATCTTACTATTTTCATGCAATTATAATATATTTAAAACTTTACTAAATAAAACTATGAAAATCTTCTTTGAAGAAATGCTTCAAATGCAATAATTTAAAATCTTTGATGACTTT
>LUGF01016873.1:516976-538237 GCA_001625245.1 Calycopis cecrops | reverse complement strand
AAGCGAAAGCAAGCGGAAGCAAGCGGAAGCAAGCGGAAACAAGCGGAAGAAAGCGGAAGCAAGCGGAAGCAAGCGGAAGCAAGCGGAAGCAAGCGGAAGCAAGCGGAAGCAAGCGGAAGCAAGCGGAGGCAAGCGAAAGCAAGCGAAAGCAAGCAAGCAAGAAGACTTAAGAATTTTGAAATAAGGCTCTCTCACCACTCTCTCTCTCTCTCTCGCTCTCACACAGTGTTATAATGCGATTTTACGATATCGATTTGCATATTATAACACCATGTCAATTGAGTTTTTTGTTGTCGGAGCTATAACAGTAGTTATTATAAGTCAAGTATTGGTAACATAAGTAGAATGTTACAACATTAGTGTAGATAAATATAATTTGCGTAATCAGTTGTTGGCAAACCTTTTAAATAAAATAAAAAAAAAGACTGTCGCTCACTAACATCCGCGGCGCGCGGTCAATAATTATGCAGATGCGGTGCTTCACCGTCTTCCTCCTAATGGGCCTTGGATACTCATCATGTAGTCATATGTCACAAGAGTGAGAAGTACTTCCCCTATTGTGCTGGTTCGATTTTGCAGCTTTGGCACTACCTCTTGTTGCAATATTTTCGACATGATCTTCTAAGTGTTATTTTCTATATTATTGAGGGAAGACAATGCGTGATTGTCGCGTTGAATTTTGAAGTACACAGATTAGTCGAAAACGAAGTGGGCGAACAATGGTGCTGTGGCAACACAATTGAGTGTTGGCTAAGTCTTAAATTGTACAAAAATTGTACAGAACGGAAAGGTGAAACTCGTTTCGCCCGCGTCTTCGCCTATTTATGCACTTTTATATTTATTATTTTTTTAATATAAACTAATTTTTTTTTTGTGTATATTACACAAAAAGAAACTTTAGTAAGAGGTAGTGCCACGCTGTATGCTTGCATGCAGCCGAATTGGGCCGGCACGACCGGGGAGGTACCTCTCGCTTACACGAGACCGGTGTGAAGTGACAGCTGTGCTGTCGCGTTTCGTGCGGTGTGTAAGTAGCCGGTGGCCCATGGAGGAGGAGGAGTGAGGAGAAAGGGGGGCAGCGCATCTGTATAGTCTCTATGCAGATGTCTATGGGCGTCGGTAGTCATGAAAATGGCTACAACTGCTCGTTTGCCCCCCTATACCATAAAAAAAAAAAAAATTTTTTTGTGTAATATAATACGATCTTCTTTTAAGTTTGGCTGGCAAAGATTCTAAGTTAGAATAATACAGCCAATAATATCTTATTTTTTCTTATATGTAAATAAATTGTCAATCTAGAGTTAAAACAAAATTAAAACCGGTGTATGGAAGCAACTGGTAGGTATATAAGAAGAATAGACGAAACATTATAACATCATCATCATCATCTTCATCAGCCGAAGGACGTCCACTGCCGGACATAGGCGTCCCCATAGAGCGCCTTAGGTCAGGGTCACGAGCCACTTGCATCCATTGAGTCCCCGCCATCATAACCAAGTCTTGAGTCCAACGGGGTGGAGGCCGTCCAATACAAAGACAACAACATCTATTGCTTTAATTTTTAATTCAATAACATTTTTTCTCTAAAAGTACTGCATAAAATTCAAGCAATTGTGCAGAGAGCGGGCGAATTCGTGAAATGCGACCCCCGGACGAGGGGTGACCTGGTCTGTCCGACCGAAGCCCCCCTCACACAGGTGGAACATAATTCATAACATTTGTTAAGCCTCTCTTTGTGGGAGCGGCGCATCAGATGAAATTGCATGGCCCGAACGTTATGAAGTTAAAGGGTTGTTAACAAGCACGTGTTCATGTCAGTTCCATAATCGGATAGACAGAGAGACATGTCACGTACTTACACCTTTGTATCACTTCCACCATTTTCATTATTATATTTACACAACATTTTATTAAAAAATAATTATTATTGTAGTAAAAGTAAAAGGTCGGCCACTCATCTGTTAGACCTCTGGTGTTACGGATGTCTGTGGGCTTTGGTGTTCTTTTTACATCAGGTGACTTAACTGCTCGTTTGCCTCCTATGCTATAAAAAAAAAATTTCGACACTATACCGGCGTAAAGTGACAGCAGTGCTGTCGCGCATCGTGCGGTGGCCCATAGAGGGGGGAGGGGGAAGTAAGGCAAACAAACAACTGTGAACTGGTTGAGAAGGCCTTTGGACGCTATATTCGTATACTAGGTACCGGACCAATATTATCTTGGACGCATACCTCGAGGTTTAGATGTAATTACTATAGTTTTAATATTTATATAAATAGCTACGCTGCTCTTCGCGGTTTCACCTGCATTAGTTTCAATCACGTAGAAATATCGACATGGAAAATAGATGCTGGTCGATTCTCAGACCGACCCGATACGTACACATTATCGGTCGTGAACGAGTACTCAATTGAGTTCAAAATTAAAATAGATTTGAGATATTTGTCCAGTCTCTTTTAATTTTAAACTCAATAGCCTTGTAGTTACTCCTTAAAAATTTACACAAGTCTGAAGTGATTTGCGCAATAGATAGTAAGAGTATACAAGAGGTAGTGCCCTGCTGACTAGCAGCCGACTAGCTTTCTTGTGTTTTTATGCATGGTAAACCCGTAGCGCATGCGTGTGGTCTTGTGTGGTAACATTTAGTGAGTCGTAAATTTGAGCTGGCTACGTATTGGCTATATTTACGAAAGTATCAGCTTTTTACGATGCTACGGTAAATTTAAATACGATATCTTCGTTATAATTTTATTCAGTTTCATTAATGGCCGTGTAAGGAAATCTCCGAGGTACTAACAGCGCCGGATGCAGGTGGGGACTCAGGGACGCTGCACCCACGGGCCCCGTAAGGCTTAGGGGCAAGATCATTTTTGTACCCATAAAGGGCCCCTTCTCAACTTCAAAGTCGCCAAGACTTGGACCCCTCCAGAGCTTCATCCGGTGCTGGGTATTAATATTTATAGCGACCGAGCCACCTGAGGAGTCGAAGTGATTATTACGTTTTTATTGTTTGCGTGAAAAACATTCCCATGCTGTAATTACTACTCGACTGTAGTCTGGGTTACTGTATACAACCAAATGCGTGAGACACTGTAATTTTTTCGTAATCTATTTGTCACCGCACGCTTATCAACTCGGAAAGGGAACGTAAATTGCCTTTACTTTTCGAGGCGATACGATTACGCTAGGTTTCCCATTAGTGTGCGTTGCAGTATGGAGTTCCATACAAAGATTACTAAACGGCTATAGGCGTTACGTTAATACGTTTATGTTCCCTTTTCGAGTTGATAAGTGTAGGGTGATCATATGTTTCCTTCAGTCTTTTTAACCGGCCTTGAGACAGCATTGGCGAAATTGTAAGTAGTTACATGTGTATTAAAAAGATACCTTTATTTTTTGGTATCAACAGAAAAAAAAACTGATTGTTGAAATATAATTTACATATACATGCATGCATTGATAAATGATAGATGCTAACTAGCTCAATTAATAACTCGGGGATATTAGGTGTAGGAATAACAAGCGACAGCGATGCAACGTAATAGCACTGCAATGACCGTGCCAGCTCAATGCAGCTGCGCCTTTTTTGTTGACGTTACGTATGACACCTAGGAGCCCGGGTGGGCCCTCGATCTCTATAATAATAATATAATATAATAATAAAGGAGTTCAGAGGTTCAGAGGGATGGGTGGATGTCCCCTCAGTTGAACTGCTCTTAGTCTGGCCTCTGCCCCCAAGCATGTCCAGTATTGGTTGGCTACGAGCTCACCATTATTTTTATTAATTCAGCTGCACCTAGCAGTATATAGTAGTGACTCTTACTAAAAAGCTGCGGTTAATATTGTGTACATTATTTAGCAGCACTAACTGCCGTTTGTTTTACAATTCTTACCGTGTAAAGGCTATCACGTTTACCTGATTTATTTTTGTTTATATTCAAAATTGTGTATCACACCAACGTAGTGACCACTGCGCTTTGGTCTTGCGTTCGATCAAAACATGTAAATACTTTAACTTTAAAAAATAACAGATATTTATTATTTATGGCTGGTAATTATTATTTAATTATTTATTTCATGGTAATATTAAGTCTGAGATATTTAAAAAAATCTGTGCCTATTTTTGTTTTACCCCTACGAGTGGAGTAGTTGGACCTACGATATTTTTCTTAAGTTAACGGTATAAAAACGTATTTATTTATTGGGACTATTGCCGACTGTATATTACAGTATTCCGTTATATATTTATTTTTTAGCAAGTAAGGGGCAAACGAGCAGTCAGAGCCATTTTCAAGACAACCGACATAGATATGAGAATATTCTTTTGAAGTAATTTATTTTTGTAACATCGTTATGATATTAATATAATATTATAATTATGCAAACAGGATTTAAATATTAAGATGCAATCTAGAAATATCTTTTTTTTCTAATACTTAACTTAAACATGTAATAACAACAATTCTGCGAGTGCTGAGAGCAAGTGATCACCTACCGTCCGAACTAGTAATAAGTTACTGTCTGTCGGAACGGCAGTGGTTCTGTCCATTGCAGATTGAGTTTATACATGGTAGCCATAAGGACTATAATACTTTGTGTGTATTCAATTTTAAAATTATAGTATATTCAAATATTTTCGATACTACTTTTACTATTACTTTATAATAGAAGACATGTAGTTAATTTAAGATAAAGAATGTTATTAATTATTCCGTATGTTTACTAGCTTAATTAGTTAAATACTTATATACATACATGTCCATAACGCATATACATAATAAAATTATTTTTATATAATATAACGTGAATATTAACGTGAATTTTACTGTATAAGATACATTATAAGATATTATTTATATACATACTGTATAAGATATTATATAAATATATAGGCATGAGTCATATCTAGATATACACATATACTTACATACACCCATAGCTTAATTGATTTACTTAAGTATTTACTTTTAATAAATTTTCGGTTAAATCGTAATCGAGCTCCATTAAATAAGAATGTATTTTTGTTTTACAATTATAAGTTGTTGCGTTTATTAAATTAGAGATGATATATTGATTCTGTTGTATATATACGGCCCCAGAAATGTAATAAAATTGTGAGCGAAATTAGTCCGACATAATGGAATATCGAAAATTAAATGTCTTTGCCTTTTAGAGGATTCACGTGTTTTTTCTTGTCTGTGTTGCCGTAGTAATATGTCCCTTAAAAATAATTTCCTTATTGATAACACAGGTATGTCAGAATAGATCAACTTCGTGGAGTAATCATATGGTTTAAATTTTATTATTTTTAGTATTGCACGTTGAGCCCTTTCCAATATTATCAAAATAGATTTTTTAC
The DNA here is from genome assembly GCA_001625245.1 of Calycopis cecrops. Classification (NCBI taxonomy): domain Eukaryota; kingdom Metazoa; phylum Arthropoda; class Insecta; order Lepidoptera; family Lycaenidae; genus Calycopis; species Calycopis cecrops. The sequence goes on along the minus strand of LUGF01016873.1, from coordinate 532,878 downwards.
ATCCACCCCATGCAATTATTGCATAGGAGCAGATGGATTGGCAAAGTGCATAATAGATCATTTTAATGGTTTTATCGTCCTTTAGATGCCTCAATTTTTTAAACATACACTTTAGTTTCCTCTTACGTTTGGACAGCTATTAAGTATATGTTCTCGTAAGTATGTAATGTAAGAATAGAAGCTATACAGATGCGTTCCCCTCTCCCCTCCCACCTCCACGGGCCACCGGCTACTTACGTAACATAAAAAGCGACACCACAACTGTTTTAAATCGGGAACTGTGTATCTTTGAAAATAAGTTTTTCCGACGCAACTGTGCGATTTAATTGGAAAAATATGTAGACACCAGACGGCGCACGGCGTCGGAACGCGGCCGTAAATTAGATTGTAATATTCATTTTCACTTCCAGTTGTTTGCTTTGTAAATTGATACGACAGACAGACAGAAAGATTGAATTACAATATTCAGATCCGTAGTTTTTTATAATATAAATAGTAAAATAAATAAAAACTAGGCGACCCCACGTTAATTGCCAACTATGACTGTAGAATCTTAGAAAACAGATTGTATGTATATATATAGATAACAAATTCTATGGTGTTAAAACAACATTCTGTACGTTCGTCACATATGGTACCACATAATATCAGGGTTGTGGTATTCCCAGCTGAGTACCACAACCATTAACTGAGTGGTAACCATTTTAGGGCTTTGTTACACTGTTGTGCATTATCCCGTGTTATAATTTCGCCTGTCTTGTATTTTTGTTTTACTTAATTTTTTATCTTTTATTTTTTTTTTGTGTCGTTATTTTAAGTTTGTATTGTTTTTCTTTTATGTTATAGTTTTAAGTTGTGATATTGTATAACAGTGTAATTACTAAAGACCTAAATAAAGTATATTCTATTCTATTCGTTGGGTGGCAAAAATAAAAATTCACAATTATAATAAAGTAAGGCTTTCTTTTATTTAAACAATTTTAAACATTAATTTAATAATGGTTAAAATTTATCAGTGGTTATTTATTCCGTTTCGATAGAAAAAAAAAACAAAAAGTATCCTTTTTTCTATAATATATTGTCTAGAGTCTAGACTAGCCTTTAATTAGTCTAGAGCACAGGTCGGCAACCTTTTGGCAGGCGCGGGCCGCGAGGTGGCAAAATAAATTAATCCTGGGCCACGCTTGTGATATTCACCCTAGAACCCCAATTACTTTTTTTTTTGTCTGGCTTCTCCCACAATAACTTATTTATAAGATATTCACGGGTCACAAATAGGATATCGGCGGGCCGCAAGTACTTGACATGTTTTTAATAATAAAAAAATATTTTATTAATAAGAGAGAAATAAAAAGGATAATTTCCAATTTATAGATGATGAATTGAAAAATGACCATAGTAAAATATACCTAAGAAACCACAGTTTTGCTTTTTTATATTGCGAGGGGGGACAAACGTGCAGTTGAAGCCACCTAGTAACCATCGACTCCCATAAACAGCGGCGTATGCAGATGCGTTTCCCTCCTTCCCCCTATCCCCTCAGTAGGACACCGGCTACTCACAAACCACAGGAGACTTATGGCCTTGCTGAGGTCGGATAAAATGACTTTATTTATTCCAGGAAGTGTGTGTACTGATAATAATGACGATGTTAATGAATCTTGATACTCAGATAAAAGGTGATAATTTTTAATGCTTAAACTTAATGTGTTATATCATTGTGTGAAAATCATTACAATTGCATTATTATGTATCATAAGGAACTTGCAAACAAGATATATCATTACCCATAATCATTACTCCTGTGCCATTATACATCTTCTTTATATGTTCTGACGTAAGTGAAAGTGAGATGTGAGATAATCTCATGAACAAACGGCACTAAGGCAAGTCTAGATTTCTATTGATGAACTAGACGTGACATAAATATTTATATAACAAACTCGCTTGACGAAACAGAGACGAATAAATGGCTTATAATAAATCCATGTCTATTTATCCTTTGTACTCGTTTTAAACGTGTTTGCAATGTGATGTTAATCTATTTATAATTATTAGCTGCCACCGGGTTTTGGACGATTACGGAGAATTAAAAAGGTATCTGTGAAGATATTTCGAACCGGTTTTTTAAGGTATAAGGGGGCAAACGAGCAATCGGAAATGGCTACCGACGCCCATAGGCATCCGCATAGAGCAGTGATTCTCAACCACTGTGCCGCGGCACTTTTGTGTGCCGCCAAATTTTGCAAATATATCTATTTTAATGTTAATATTATTAAATTATATAATTTAAAAAGAAAAATATTTAAAAAGTTATTATTGTAGTATTTCGTACCTATATTTAAAATTTTTATCATAAACTATTTATGCAGTGTGCTGTAAGTAAGCAAATAATTTTTATCTTTCTTTGTGTGCCGCCAAATTTTGAAATCGTTAAATATGTGCCGCAACAAAAAAAAGGTTGAGAATCACTGGCATAGAGGTAATACAGATGCGTTGTCCACTTCCTCCTCCTCCCTCGATGGGGCACCGGCTACTAACACACAATTGTTAGTATAAAAAAGGTGCCATTGACACGATAGAAGAAGTCGCGATTATTTGCCCCCGCGTTTTTGTAGCTCCACCACTAAAAAGGAACACTGCTGAGATTTACTGGGCGGGGGAACAGGCTATTTGACACTATCAAAAATATACTACGAATTATAGTCCTCATATTAAGTAAGATAATAATAAGCCGTATACATAAAAGATGCAAATTTATTGTAAAATTTGCGAAATAAAGTAGCAATTATTTGTCAACGTCAAAAAGTTTTGTGATCGGTTGAAACTCAGATGACGTCACTGGCAAGTAAACTCTAGCCGAACTGCCTAGTGTTTACACTTTTGTCGCGAGTTTGTTTTAAGCGCGAGTGTAATAACTAAAACTTAAACATTATTTTTTGTTGTTAATATACTGTGTGCTTATTTTCTGGAAATATGTATGTAACGTGTTTAACAAGTAATAAAGTATGCAATAAAAAAAAAACAAAAATTGTCGAATACCCTATTACTGAGTGCCCCATTATCTCCAGGACTTCCCCGTCCATTCACAAAATTATTCCCCAGCGAAAAAATACGAAATCCCGGGATTTGTTCCCGGATAGAGTCAGTGTTAGTGTTCTTTTAAATTCTAAGTGACCCTCGGACCCTGTGGCGGGNACCGTGACCGTAGCGCTCTATTGGGGTGACCTATATCCAGCATGGACTTCTTCTGGTTGACGATGGTGATGATGATGTCTTCCCTTTGAGTTCTGGAGTTGAGTGACAGTGGCGCCGGCACCTGATTAAATTTCACTTCCACGGAGCAACGATATCAAAGAATCTAATAACTGCTTCCAACATATGGAATACTAGCTGGTGCCTGCGACTTCGTTTGCGTAGCGTAGTAATATTATAATTAAAGTGATTTGTAATTGTTTGATTGCAGTGTGCCGAAATTCCGAGCGATTTTACTGCAGTAAAAAGTGTTTTGATGTTGAACAGACTTAGAGATTATAGATTTAAACACCACAAAAAGTCCAGTAGTTTCGGAGGTAGGTAAACCTCGACACACAGACAAATGTACCAACAGACAGATAATAAAATTAAAAAAACATTTAAAAGTCTTCTAATACTATTTTAACATCGCCCCCAATTAGTTTTTCGTAAATATATTCAATGTACAGACACACGGATTTTACTGTTTTATTATATGTATGTATAGATAACTTTTACTTCAATCTTCATTATATGTTGGTTATTTGATGATCTCAAGTTTGATTTGAACAAATAAAAACAAAACCAATTTGAAAATAAATGGTTGTTTTATTTGACGGTTCACAAAAAGGTACCTTTTGGTTCATTCAATTTACTTGCTTTTGTAAACAAAAGCGTAGCGTGAATATACAGTCTTTTTACAACAATTCGTTAATAACATTTAGAGCACACATTTTCTCTTTGTCAATTCTTTCGTCCAATTTTTTCTTTTTTTTTTTTATCAGCCTAGTTAAGTTTTTTTTTATTTGCTGCCAATTACTTTATAATTTATGCAAACTTTACTAAATGAAAAATGTTACTAGAAAAAATAGTGAGTTTTAATTCATCTTAACATTATAATATGGAAATTATTTAACAACATCGATAGCCTGGTGGCGGATATATTGTAAATTAACGCCTTAAATGATTTATAACTGTACACGAACAATAAAAATCACACATAGCATGTTTGACTTTTTATTGTTATGATTATGTATTCAGATAATTTAAATGCCGCTGTAATTTAATTAAAACCTGCAGCGCTATCTCAGATACCTTATTAAAGGGAAAAGGAAGGGGAAAAGTTTTATAATAGGTAGTGCCATACTGCATGGAGCCGGAATGATACGCCTATTAAATCCGCATATGAAAATTCGTCGATTTCCTTAACCCAGGGTTTGTTAAACTTTTTGCAGTCACGGACACAATCCAGAATTTAAAAACTTCGCGGACCCTTGTCAAAAAGTATTTTAGGAAAAGAAAATAAACCTGTATGTAAGTAATATGTATTATATTAAATATCATTTTATGTACACAAGAATGGTAAGGTTTAACTGAGCTACCGTGGACCCCTAACAAATACGCCACGGACCGCCACGGAACCCACTTTCAGAAACCCTGCCCTAACCCAATCAAGGTATCGTGAGAGCTAGAAGCACTTGCTCGGCCGTGCGGGCCTAATTCGGCTTTAAGGCGAAATGGGCTCTAAATTTGTCAATCCGTGCTTACGTATATTCAAAACGTAACCTTTGAAAACTATTGATTATCATATTTTTTTAGCTGTGGTTAATGTTAAAAAAATACGGCATAGCGCTTTGGTCGTCGAAACACGATTAAAGAATATTGCCTTGATAGAAAAAATCGTAAACTTTAATGAAAAAACACTATTTCTGACGTTTCCATCAATTTTTAAATCCATACTATTCAATAACTATCAACGTTATTTCCACAACTAAAATATGTATCTATTCCCAATAAGTAATCGAAGAAATTTAAGGAGTCACTTTTTTATATAAGCGTATGGTTATTTTTATAAAATAATATTAATCTTAATATTGCCTCTATTTTCGAGCGCCGTCCACGCAAAATTAACTAGGCCGATCTCAATTGGGACCCATAGGGCCTTAATACAGTGTGTACTTTTATGCCTATGCTCCGAGACAAATAAAAATACCAGACATACAAGATAGGTGACGTAACAACAATTTATGATATAAATTGTTGTGTTACACACTAGGAAGTACCAGTAATATCAGATCGTGGACAATCGCACAACACTAGCCCCTTGTTATTGTAAGCACTAGTCTAACAAGTCTGGTACCTGTAACACGAGTGCTTAGAAACTTGTACTTGCAAGGGAAATAACTTGAGCATTTCCTGTAAATTTATGATATAGACTTGAGCGCTTGCGGCGTGACCTGGCTCGCTCACTACGGATCAATTGAGTTTGGAAACTCTCAATAAGGACGCCTTCATAAGGGATTGCCAGTCTTGTGATATTTTATCAGAGTTTTTAGTAATTTATTTATTTATTTGGAGAACATACAGAAACAATTACATGCTAAGTCACAATATTAAGTTACTAATCTATAATTCACAATTGTTTCCTTGGAGTTTCACTAAGAACATATATTGTTTTTAAGATTTCAAAATGAGAGCAATGTAACAGAAATTATTATTGTCTACATGTATAATTTCTTTACTTTATTTTTATAGACATGTCGGGAGCACGAAAACATATCGATTTCATTAAAGTAACAGTTGTTTTGGACACACATTCTGTGAAGTGGCGCACGTTGACCAATGTTTGTCCTAGTCTTTTCTATATGGAAGAGATCTTTAGAGCGAGTTTTTTTGGATGGTGTTCGAAAATAAAGGTCTGCAAGTAGTTGTGGTGTACTTACTTCAGCTAAGCAAATATTCCTGAGAGTGATTGCATCAGTTACTAAACGTCTGTCGGTGAGGGAAATCATACCGTACCGGTCCAATAGTTCGTTGTAAGGACATCTCGGCGAACGCTGACGAAAGTTAAGAATACGCAAGAACTTTTTCTGTATCATTTCTAGGCGTGTTTTGTGAATATTATAGTAAGGGTTCCAAATGGGGGACATATAATCAAGGTGAGGCAGCACCAAACTTTGGTAAAGGCACACGAATGTGTCTTTGCGTTTGAAGGGTTTTGTGATGCGGTTGATGAAACCTAACATACGGTAGGATTTTTTTTGTGATATGTTTGATGTGGGCGTCGAGCGTGAATTTTGTATCTAAATATACACCTAAATCCAGTATTGATGTTACAAAATCCAGCTTATGATTACCTAGTGAAAATGTAGCCGGTATTATGTTTTTGTTTCTTGTAAAACGGATATGTTTGCACTTATTATATGCTAAAAACAGTTTATTTTCCCTACAGTAATCGTTAAGCCTATTTAGGTCTTCTTGTATTAAGGTTATGTCATTAGAATTAGTCACATTTGTGTATACCTTTAAGTCATCCGCGTACAGAAGAAAATTCGTGTGCCTAAAACAAAGTGATATATCATTTACGAATAGGGTAAACAGCAAAGGGCCCATTATTGACCCCTGTGGGATACTAGATGTTACAGGTGCTGGTGCAGATGCGTATCCATTCATAACAACAACCTGGGTACGATTTTCCAAGTACGAAGAGAGCCAGCGTAAAAGATTTCCTTTGATACCATTGAAGGATAACTTTCTCAAAAGAAGCAGGTGATCCACCTTGTCAAAAGCATTTTGGAAGTCGGTATATACAGCTTCTATTTGGCCTTTTTTATCTAAACTTTTAAAAACATAATTTGTAAATACTAAAAGATTTGACAAAGTGGAACGTCCCTTAATAAAACCGTGCTGCTCCTCAATAATTTCATGCTTTAGACTCGATAATATGCTATCATGAACAAGTCTCTCAAATATCTTTGGGATTGCAGATATCTTTGATATTGGCCGATAATTCACTATATCGTTTTTCGAGCCCGACTTAAATATGGGGGTTATAAAAACTTTTTTCCAACAAATTGGGAATTCGCCACATATGAGGCAATTGTTAAATAATATTTCAAGAGACACGGAACTTGTTTTACTAACTCTTTTCAAAAATATTGGGGGTATATTATCAGGACCAGGGCCTTTATTAGGATCTATATTTTTTAGTGCTTCATAAATTTCGAACTGTGTTACATAAATTTGGCTTAAACATACTAGGGAATCTAGTATATAGTCTATAAAGGAAATTTGATGTCGTTCATAATATTTTTTGGTAATGTATTGGCTTATAAGCTGTGTTGTATTTTTCAAATTAGGACAGTACGACAAAGTCGCTCATGATAATACAAAGTAAAAGCTACGCTGTCATATTTTGTGCGGCTTGTGAGTTTTCGCTGGCCTTTTAGAATGGTGGAGAAACCGTGCCGTCTGTTGTACTACTAATGAACTATGAATGGTTTATAACAGCATAGGACCAGTCTTAGATGCCTAGCGCTCGTAGACGAACATTGTCAAGGAGACTTTTTCCGTTCTTAAATTTTTCTTCTCCAACGGTCAGCAGAAAACTCGAAAACCGCACAAAAGAATAACAACCACACATCGTCAAGCCACCATTACACCATTTAGAACTGATGAAAAGAATATAAGATTTTAAGCTGCGAACTACTGCGACGGTACATATTATAGTACTCTTTATTTACTTCACCAAATCATTTCCATACTCAAATGCGCACTAGACGTAAAGCCTCATCGTGGGTGGTATGCATACACAACGCACCAACGGTCAAAGGTCTACAACTTAAAAGAGAACTGTCTATTTCTATGTCGTATTTTAAACCGGCGCTAAATAAATAGTTTATTTTACAATTTCCTACACGTATTTACATTCTTACTTACTGTAAATACGTGTATGAAACTGTAAAATAAATGCTCTATTTATTTAGTACCGGTTTAAAACTCCGCGTTTATTCCACAGATTTTGTAGGATTATTTCTCTCCTCTTTATTTTCCCGCCTAACTGTAGGCGGGATCTTTATTAAATGAAACATATTTTTATTATCTCCATCTGTCGTTCCTTAATCTCTTGGACAAGGCTTCTCTGTTATTATTTAAGATATATTTTACTTAATATCAAGATATTAAGCAGTTTGTATCAGCCTAGATAAATATTAGTAAGATTAGTTAGTAAGAGGTAGTGCCACACTGCATGCTTGCATGCAGCCGAATTGGGCCGGCACGAACGGGGAGGTACCTCTGGCTTACACGAGACCGGCGTAAAGTGACGGCTGTGCTGTTGCGTTTTGTGCGGTGTGTAAGTAGCCAGTGGCCCATGGAGGTGGGTGGACAAAGGAGGGCAGCGCATCTGTTTAGCCTCTATGCGGATGGAAACATGAATATGGAATACCATAAAAAAAATATAATACTAGTCTGTAGTTACTACACTGCGTCCCGTGGTATTTTACGCGTTTCGATCATGCAAATATCGGGGTAAAACTTGAACTGTACGAATACTTTTCTCGCTACTTACGCACCTTCCACATAATGAAATAAATGGGTGAAGCTGATTGGAAGGTGTTTCAACTATAGACTTGACATTGAAAATTGGCGTATTTCGCCAACTCAATGTGGTCTCAATTTGCATGAGTGGTTACAATTAATTAGACCAATATTAAACTAAGACATCATTAAAGAAAAGTCTTTCTCGTTCCCATGGTCTTGTGCTTTCAATTAAATTGTTTTATTAAAAAAACATCGTACGTCATTTGTGCTTAATAAACTTGGTCTATATTCTGTAGCCCGAGGAAAGAAAAACTCCCCATTCTGCAATTGATGTAATTAAAAATCAAAAAGGCCGTAGATTGTCCCATCGACATATGAAACGGATAGAAGGGCGAGTGCATTTGACAGGAGGAATAATGCATTTTGGACACTCACACGCACACATATGGACTCTGTGTACCTACCTCACCTAGTGAAGTCTATATTATCAATTTATGAAGAACAATTTCCTGATTTTGTTTGTTTGAATCTTTGTTAAAATTAGTTTAGGTAATAAGTCGATAAGGATTTTTTTTCACTTACAGAAAACTATAATATTCCAAAATAACATAAGCTATATTTTATTACCCGTAGTTTCGCCTTCGAAAAGTTATGCTAAACCATTCATTTTTTCGGGAACTGTCAGCTTTTTTATAACAAAGTCTTGAGCATTGAGGCTAGTAATTTTTTAATAGTGTTAAACAAAAAAATGTCGGTCAAGTGCGAGTCGAATTTGCCTAAAAATATTTAGTAGGTACCTACCAATTCGATACGAGCATAACAACTTATAAAAGTAAAAAAAACCTTTATTTGCCTGTGTATGCCTGTTTTATTGTTTGTAGTAAACGAACTAAAAATTAAAAGTGTATCACGGTTTTTTGAGCTCTATGCTCTATGTCAGCCAATGGACGTCAATGATGATGGTGATGATGAATGGTTTTTTTTCATTGATATTATTACCTACTAAAAGTTATTTAATTTCAGATTTTTCCTATGCAGACAGCATGCAGATAGCATTATAATGTAACTTACTTCCTGCTAAATTTCATAAGTCTTGATCAATGGTCACCCATATATTTCCTTGACTGACAGACATACATGCCGACGGACAGCAAAGTTTATGATAAATGATATCTTTTGCTTGTGTAACGTAACCCTAAAAACAACGTCCTCTATACTTTGATTGTCATTCCATGTGATCGTCGATTGACCAGTAAATGGCTTCCAACTGCTAAGATCCTTAATCTATATACCTACTCTAAAGCAGCGCCCTCGCCTCTTCTGTTTACGCCTCCGGGAATGCACGTGATCCACACCGTGTAGGTTTCGGCCTGAGATGGCGGGTGTCCAGTTCCCATTCCATTAATTATTATATATTATATTTATCCATTAATACATACTCATATACCTACCGACATTGGGCTCGTGGTCAGAGATGAGTCAAAACATATAGCAGTCGAATTGGGCCGACACGACCGGGGAGGTACCTCTCGCTTACACGAGTCTGACGTAAAGTGACAGCTGTGTGCTGTCGCGTTTCGTGCGGTGTGTAAGTAGCCGGTGGCCCATGGAGGTGGGAGGAGAAAGGAGGGCATCGCATCTGTATAGCCTCTATGCGGATGTTTGTGGGCGTCGGTAGCCATGAAAATGGCTCCGGCTGCTCGTTTGCCCTCCTATATCGTAAAAAAAAAAATAATACAAATATTGACAGTTCAATATTATGACGTACTGGTAACATCAATTATTTCATAATTTTATTTTGTCGCCCTTATTATATTGAAGATGGTGGTGATAATGAAGATGGTAATGACGATCTAGATGATAATCCTGATGATAATAATGACTGCACCGGAACATTGTACTGAAAATTTTATTTTAGCTTTTGGGTTTGTGACAGTGAAGACCTGTGCAGGCGAGGGACTTTTGTCAAATTATACAAAGCACCGCGTAATTTTAATCGATACAGTTGTAACCGATCTATTTTAGCGAACAAAAAAGTCCGCGGACAAAAATCTCTGTCGGCGCAGGCCTTTACCTATAATGTAACGGTTTGTGCGGTTTCTAAGTCCAGAGCGTCTTTTCAAATAGTACAGGAAAGGACAGCAATACGGTGTGCACAGCAATGCGGTGTGCGGATGTTGATGGTTGTCGATTATCATCAAAAGATTCCGAATACTCGTTTACTGGTTGTACCTAATAAAAAATCCACCTCCATTCTAGGCATATAGAATATTTGGTTTTAACCTATCATCATGTTATCTGACTGCTTATTAACTGGCACAATGAACTAAGCTTATAATTATGAATTTGAATTATTACTTTGTTTTAAATACGATCTAAGTATAAAAGAGTGTAAAATAATTAAACAATTATAAAGTATTCATCTTTCGTTTATTTCACTTTAAGTATTCAAATATAATTTTTATAAAAAACTTTGTACTATAAAATATGTTCGATTCTACTTCTAGCTTTGTAATCAGAGTAAATATCGTAGATTATAAGTATTATTTTTGGTAAAGAAAAACGCAATAACAAAACATTTATAAGAAACAGTGAAACTTTGATAGACGTACTTCCTAAATAATCTATTTGGTTCAGTAAATTTATGCGCTATTCATTGTCTTTATTAATATAAAAAAATCGAAAATTTATTTATTGTATTAATTTTATAATAATGGTTTTTGTAGAACAAAGCTTTTACTTTTATTTTTAATTCTATTTAAATTTCGTTGTCATTCCAAACTATTTAATTTTATATTAATTAAGACAGTGATTTGCTGTTTGCTATTTGATCGAAAGACTACCTACTCTAGTAGCCTCATAACATTATGACTTCGACAGTCAAGAGATAAATCGATCACAAAATGGTGACTTTACTTTCTTATCCCGTCTTAAACGGTTTTTTCAGCAAATCAAAAAAGAACTACAGTCCCAGGTAATTAAAGATTTTGTGAGTCATCAAATTTTGAAAATAGTACATTAATTACACTATTTTTTAACAAAACACGAAATTACAATTGCATTCGCTAGCCAATTAATACATTGTATTAATGTGAAACACATAAAATCGCCTTTGCACTCGCCTAGATATATTTGCTTGGCAAATAGATTACTTACCAGCACCAATAGGTACATTTGATAGTTATTATTTACAAAAATAAACAAAAACAATAACTCAAGATATCTTGGGTTTCATGGTAACAATTAATTAACAAATGACTATTTTTTATGCTATATGTACAAATAAGTAATAAACAATTACCTAAGGTTAATCCCATCCATGGTGCTCGTGGTGTTCATGGTGTTCATGGTGTTCATGGTGGATTGGTACCCACACTTTTTGCCAAACTGGTTTCCATACCTTTTTCCACGCTGGGACTTCAATAGTTTTCCATACTGGGACTTGAATTTGCTTCCATTTATCGACCCATATTTTTTTCTGGACTGGCACCCATACTTCTTTTTTAACTGTTTTCCATACTTGTACTTTCTCATCTATCCACTCTTGTTTCTTCTCTGTTACCCAAGCTTGTTTCTTTTCTGTTCTCCAAATTTGTTTCCATTCTTCTTTCCATTCCAATTTCTTTTCAGTGACCCATTCTTGTTTTTGTTCCGTGCGCCAGATTTTCTTCCACACTGGTTTCCAAATAAGTTTCTTTCTCCATAAATCATGGCTGGTATACTCCCATCCATGGTGATCTTTACCTAAATACTTTTCTCCGGGAACTCCTTCTTTAACCCATTCAGGCACAAAGTTTTGTTTCCATTCAGGTACTTGAATGTTTTTGGTAACTGGCACTTGTATTTCCTTCCAAACTGGTTTCCATATTTTCTTCCAATCTGGCACTTGAACTTCCTTCCATACAGGCACTTGAATTTCTTTCCATATTGGTTTTTGAACTATTTTCCATGCCGGAACTTGCTCTTCTTTCCACTGCTGCACTTTTTCGGTTTTCCAGGCGGGTTCTTGCTCTTTTTTCCATTCAGTTTTCCATATTAATTTTTTCTCTGTTTTCCAAACTTTTTTCCAGTCCTCTTTCCAAACAAGTTTTTTCTCCCAGACTCCCTCTGGTTCTGAGTGCCAGCCAGGTGATCGTTTATCTCGAGCGGTGTTGTCAGTTACTTCCGCGTCTGGAACTGGTACAGCGAGTGAAGCAGCAACGGCCACCGCCAAGACAATCTGAAAAATATTTTTCAATTTAATACCAACAAAATTATTATTAAATATTTTAATTTAAATCTAGGATAATTTATAAACTGACTGGCAACTGGCATTTTAATAAATATGTAAAATAATTTTTATTTCAACTAAATTTCTCTATTAAAATTGACTATGTATAAATCTATAAAAAAAACATCAAATAAATATTTAAATTAAGATACATTATCACAAATCAATTTAAAAATGAAATATGTTTGTGTAATAAATATATTTATTTTTAAAATTAAAATTTAACATTCACCAATAAGCAGTTTAATTTAATTTTTTTGCAAATTTAATAATTTAATTTTGTTTAATTTAATTGTTTCGTCAAAATAGATCGATTTTATTCACTGCGTCAAAAATTAAACATCTTAAAATATATAATGTGCTATATAGCATCGTATGGAAATACGTTTAAAATAAACACAATACACAACATCGATAACATGTCACATCACATCACTAGACACCCACCGTGATCGCCAGCGTCCTCATTTTGGAACTGTGGTGTACGCCGCGACTGCCTTAGCTCAGGCCGCGCGTGTGTATTTATTTAGAAGCCCCTCTCTCGTGTGTTACTCTACCCTTCGCCGAGGATGGCTCGCCGGGGCGAGATTTTCCCAATCGTGACTGAAGGCTCGACCGACAGTTCAAAGGTGCATTTCACTTGTATGCCATCGATATACTTATACCTACATACATGCATGTAATTATAATTATAGAAATTGGTATCATTCTATTCAGTAACTATTATTTATTACTTTTAATTTATTACTAATTACTAGAATTATAATTCTTCTAGATCCAGGATCCTAGAATTTGTTTCTTGATATAATTAACATGATCTTGTACAATGGTACTTATGTTCTGGTGTCTTTATGATACGTATTACAAAGATTAAGATAATATTCATTTACTTTTACTTGTATACTAATTTAATCGACCTGGACAGATTATTTTAAATATATGACAAACATAATATTAATTACTAGTGATCCCGCAAAGAAATAACTCCATCTAAGTTACTAAAGTTCTATTTAGTAAGTCATCTAAGTTAAACTATTTTTGTAAATAAAAACTAAATACCTATCATAATATAACATGTTATGTCATCGTAATTAAGGTAAACAATTTATGCAAAATTTTCTTACAATAATATTATTAATATTCATATTCTTATTAAAGAATTTTTAACACTTGCAAAAGACACGTGGAAACTTAATCAATAATTACTTGTGTCTAATACTTACATAAGTGTGTCAAATGCATCGTAGTGTGTGTAAAGTTGTGTTTATTAAATTAAATTACATACTATAAAAGCATTATTATTAAAAATATTAGCGGTCTTCACTGGTATCAAATTTAATACTCCTCAGTCCGTTCCCGAATCAATATTCTCGAAGTTTTTGGCTCGCATTTTTTATATATAGATATCCGAAAACAAAATATATTTATAACAATAGATTGTATATTATTTAAGTATTTAAATTCCTATAAATTTTATTTTATAACTGTAGAAAAATACCATCATTAGCAGATATTGGAAGTATACATTAATTTTTAAATGAGATGTTGTAAAACATTATCACTTACGTATCCACAGATTCCTTATCGTCATCGTCATCATCACCTGGTGTGATGTAGTGACGTCTCGTCTTTTGCAGTCATCAAAGAATTACTCAAACCAAGTATTCCGTTCCTGTAACAGTTAAATCATTTATGTGGGATAGTCTTTTATAATATTAGGGGGCAAACGAGCAGTCGAGGTCTTTTGAAGAATATCAACGCCCATAGACATCCGCTTAATTATCATGCAGATNNCCCCCCCCCCCCCCCCCAATGAGCGTCCCAAACACCACAAGACGCCAAAATGCGACGTAACTGTCACTTTGCAGCGGTATTATGTGAGCGAGAGGTACCGGAGGTACCTCTTAGGTTCTACTCGATGACCTAAGAAATATATAATATATATTTACCTTACTCCCCCGGAACGATTTCGATTTCCATGTCCAATTTTTGTGTGCCTGCTGAGTTTGCCTGTTCAGTTGTAACCATCACACTAATTTTTTGTTTGAATGTTTGTATATTTAGGTGTTTGTACGTCAATCACGACGAAACTACTGAACGGATTTTGACAAAATTTGTTATACAGATAGGGTATTAGCGGTAAACTAAAAAAGTACCTCATGCATTTACTTAACATTTTGCATGAATATTACTAACAGGTCGGGTCAACATATAGGCTACATACTATCACGCTATCACCTACGGGGCAGGAGCTGTGAATCTTACACCCGGAAAAATTGAGAATCTCCATATTGAAAATCCGAAGTCCACGCAGGCGAAGCTGCGGGCGGAAGCTAGTAAATTATAAATATCATGTGCTAGGAACAGGAAACGCAAACATTACGACACTCGACATAGATCATATGAGGGCAGTGAGTGAAACATAATACAGGTAGGTATAGTACTATATTATGTTGTATATCGGCTACATAGGTAGTTTAGTAGTTTTTGTCATAGGCAGCGCCACAGTGCGTACTTGTATGCTGCCAAACTGGGACGACACGACCGGGGAATCCTCTAGCACAAGCGATAACGGCGTAAAGTGACAGCTGTGCTGTCGCGCTTCGTGCGGTGTGTAAGTAGCCGGTGGCCGGTGAAGGTGAGAGGAGAAAAGATGGCAACGCATCTATGTATCCTCTATGCGGATGTCTGCGTAAAAAAAATAGACGCGCGGTATAATGAAGCGTTGCGGTCGATGAGTTCGATTCAAACAGATTGGATTGATTATTATGATTACAGATAATAGTTTACTACTACTTCGATAGAAAATTATCTTATTGACTTTACCTTTCGGGGCCCCCTAAGCCCCCACCTAGATCCGGTGCTGATAGAATATTATATTAAATTAAAAAGAAGGAGAAGCTGATGGGTATATTAAGATCAGAAAATTGATTATTCAACGTATAACAAGACCTTCATCCTCTTTGAAATTTTTCTAAGACTCATAATGGAGTTGACTAATATGCAATCCCAGTTATCCTACAAAGGCACGGTTCCCGTCGTCGATGGCGTATCGATGTGGGGGCAGGTGGGGGGA
>LUGF01016873.1:478902-516963 GCA_001625245.1 Calycopis cecrops | reverse complement strand
GGGGGTGCAGCGCCGCGGGCGGTATTCGGGAAGGGGAGACAAGCGAGCGCCGAAAATCAATCAACAAATGAAAATGGTGGCATTTAAATACTAAAAACTGAAACTAACAAAAAGTTTGGGAAATTATTTTCGTAAGAGGTAGTGTCACGCTGTATGCGTGCATGGAGTTGAATTGGGCCGGCACCACCGGGGAGGTACATCTCGCATACACGACACCGGCGTAAAGTGACAGCTGTGCTGTCGCTTTTCGTGCGGTGTAAGTAGCCGGTGGCCCACCGAGGAGGGAATGGAGGAAGTTTGGTAATAAATGACATCTGTTGTCACCCCATACAAAATACTGTCATACAATAACAGGGATCATAATTAGGGTTACTTACGTTATATTTTTCCCGCTTTATAGGCGTTATAAACATCAGAAATTTTAATTATTTAAAATAATATCTTAAAGATTAGAACTTCATTGCACTAAAAAAAGGCTGTGTCCCAAAGATTGAAATCGGCCATTATAATTTTCCCTTTTTAATATATTTTTCTAGGTGTTCATATAATATTACAGAATAGGAAAACGGTAGTTTCGCTTTTCTTAATAACATTGTTGTCTTATTTTTTTAGTTGAAGATGATATTTTTTTAAATAAATATAAAATATTTAATTCGATTTTTATTTAGATATCTTAGTAATTCTGCTTTCTCTTCGCTCAATGGGCCACCGGCTAATTATACACCGCGCGAGACGCGATAGCACTGTTTTCACATTACGACGCTTTCATGTGAGCGAGAAGTACAGTGTCGCACCACATATTCGAAAAAAAAAGCAAATAAAAAAGGGTAGGTACTCCTGATTTTTGTGAACTTAATTTTTGTAGGTACATACACAAAAAAGTATATTTATCACCACACAAAAAACATAAAAACATCAAGTCTAGGCGTCAAGGCAAGAGTAGGTATTAATGTCGCCGATTGGGCTTAGATCGCTTACTAAATAAATAAAATAAAAAACTTTATTTGCGATAATATGATATAAAGTAGGTTTTACAATTTTTAAAATATACTATTCTTGCATTCTCTGTCTACGATTCTTATATACTTAGTTTATGACTAAGCATAGACAACACATGTACCTGTCATGGTGGCAGCGTTCCTCGCACCTACGGCAGTAATTAATTAAAATTTAAGATGTAGTGTTACGGGAACAGTATTTAAAAACACAAAACATCATCATTGTTTCGCCGGTTCTTCTCAGGACAGGGCTAGGGTTGAACCGGTGGTAGATTTTATTGTTGACGTTCAAAAAATAATTCTTGTAATTCTATTTTGAATAAAAACTTTTCTTTCTTTCTTTCTTTCTATCAAATTATGAATTTTCCATGTGACAGTAAAAATTCATGTTTCCAGGTGTCAGTATCATGATTGTGTGACATTAATTTCAAATGCAATCAGCATAATATTTCTATTTGTATTAATGATTCTCTAGATTAATATTTGATCTGGATGAAACTTTTCTGTATTTTCAAACTGGATATCATATTGCATACTTTATGATTGTTGCTATGGTAATCAATTTTCGTATTAAATCACTGGAATCATTGTGTCCGTATCATAGTCTGGGTTTCGTTTTATTTATATTATAACAAATTCAATATAATTTTCGTAGGAAGAGATCTAAAGTTTGTGCTTCACATATTAAATTATAGATAATCGCAATATTCAAAACATTGGCAAATCTGTTAAGGAAACTTTTGTCTTAGATAAAAAAAATAAAACATTTTGCAGGCAATTTACGGGCGGTCCGCGCAAATTTTCAAAAAAGTTTTATAGTTCCAATCTATTGATTCTAGTAATATTTCTCTATTGAAAACAAAATAATTTTTAAGTGTGAGCATTTTTAATCAGCTCTTTGTCTTGCTCTCTTTGTTCAACTTCGCTTCCCCAGTGGAGGGCCAGACAGTATTCTTCGCATTCTTGCTGGCTCCCAACTTACAGCGTCCCTGTAGTGCTTACGATCTTCTACTTCTCTCGTGAAAATTGAACAAAGAGTGCAAGACAAAGAGCTGATTAAAAATACTATATAATAGTACAGGGAGGGCAAACGAGCAGTCGGAGCCATTTTCATTTTCATATCTACCGAGAGAGATATCCTCATAGATATCCGCATACACAGATGCGTTGTCCCCCNNCCATGTATGGGCCACCAGCTACTTATACACACCGCAAGAAATGCGACAGCAAGCTATCACTTAACGCCGGTCTCGTGTCAGCGAGAGGTACCTCCTCGGTCGTGGCACTATCCCTTACTATGCTTGTTAAATGGAAGAAATAATACATGCACGACACAACAAAATATACTCATTTAATATTACTACCTTATTGAATTTTTTTATAGTCATTTTTGGCCAACCTTATGTCAGAGGTAGAATAACTCTAAATAATAGAGAGCTGCGGATAACCAGTAAAGATTACGGCATCAGTTGTCAACTCTGATCTGTCAGACTTGTCCTCCTTCCACTTGGCATATGTATATGCAACATTTGACTAGCAATAAAAGAATGGCATATTCTAATTAACATATTGTATGTATTT
This sequence comes from Calycopis cecrops, assembly GCA_001625245.1. Taxonomy (NCBI): domain Eukaryota; kingdom Metazoa; phylum Arthropoda; class Insecta; order Lepidoptera; family Lycaenidae; genus Calycopis; species Calycopis cecrops. Next base: position 514,384 of record LUGF01016873.1, on the reverse strand, counting down.
TTATATTTTTTCAAGAGATCCAAAACGTATTGCTGAATGACGTATTTCTGCATAACGTTCCGTTTATTTGCAGAATTCAGTAGCTTTTAACAAACTGCCGTTAGTCCTTATCGAAAACGTTACTCTCTATGCCTGTTGATGTTAAATGAATCTAAGGCCGCTATCCCACTGGCGTTTTACGGGCGTTGACGTCTCTCCGACGTCTTCGTAACGTCAACGCTGCGCTGACGCAACGTTGACGTCGCGTCATCCCGTGGCAATAGTTAACGTCTTAGCGTTTAGCAGACGTTAACTATTGCCACGGGCGTCAACGCCCGTAAAACGCCAGTGGGATAGCGGCCTAAGGTATGACTGACTCTTAAATAATGTATGTGCGGCATGATCGGAAAAGTATTGCCTGATTGGGACGGGCTTTTTCAAAATAACCTTTTCATTATTCTATATTTGGTCTAAGATAAATGACCTCTTGGATTTTATTGTAGGTGTTAGTTAAATTATATTACTTACATGTAACTAGCTGCCCGACAGACGTTGTCTTGTCATTATCAGAAAATATGTTGTCATGGTAAAATCCCTATAAAAAGGAGTAGTTTCCAAATATGTAGATTAGGTTTGTTTTTTACATCGTAGGTACACATACGAGAAATCGAAACCATTTGGTGACTACCCATCGACATTTTAATTTGCAAACGCGTTACCCTCTTCCTCCCCGACCCTCCCCCACTGTGCTACCGACTCACTCGGACACGTAAAAACCGCATTAAATTGGGCTACAATGAAACATTGCACTGCGTATAAAGAGATTTGGAAAGCTCCATTTCTGAAACTGTAAATTAAATTCATGGTTGAAAAAAATGATATAGACACGCTCGCTTTTATGTTATGAAACTTCCAATGAAAATACCAAATGAATTCCAGGCATCCCCAAAAGGATATACCAACCCAAAAAGGGTAAGAGGTAGTGCCACACTGCATGCTTGCATGCAGTCGAATTGGGCCGGCACGACCGGGGAGGTACCTCTCGCTTACACGAGACTGGCGTAAAGTGACAGCTGTGCTGTCGCGTTTCGTGCGGTGTGTAAGTAGCCGGTGGCCCATGGAGGTGGGAGGAGAAAGGAAGGCAGCGCATCTGTATAGCCTCTATGCGGATGTTTGTGGGCGTCGGTAGTCGTGAAAATGGCTCCGGCTGCTCGATTGCCCTCCTATATCATAAAAAAAAAAAGGATTTTCAAATGCAGTGGTTCGGCAAAACGAATCTATCATTCGTTTGCCGTGCTTCACTAAAACAAATTCAGATTTCGTGCTTGGAATAGTAATATTAAAAGGCTCGTAAATAAAATGACCAAAACTCGCTCTTTATTTTGATGGATTGAAATTGCAACATAAACTTGGTTAGAAAAAAAATTGTAAAAAAGTAGTACCAGTAAGGACAGGCTCCTTACACGGTAACGGTAAAGTTATATAGTTTTTAGAATATAAGAATATATTGTTATAGATAGAGACATTTTTGTATAAGAAAACAGGTTTAGCTCTAATGACACGAGCCTAGCAACACACCTAGCGTCTGCACATGAAGGATCCAGGTTTAGGTGACCTGGATGGTATGGGAGGCGAATAGCATTTGTAGGGTTTTAGTTTCAGCTGGCTCATCGGATCTTACCCTACACCTAACTTAGAAAATTATTGAGTACTTACATTATTTAAGTCCTATCGCTTGTAAATTTTCAACAACTTAAATAATTTATATGAAATTAATTAATCGTTACAGTAGGATAATTACTATTTTATTGCACACTACCTATTGTACTTAAAAGGAAAAAAAATCTTTCAAACATCAGCATAACTATAATCGGATTGGCTAACACACAAACATGCACACCATCAAAGGATATGAAGATGCGTTCGTTACCCTTCACAAACCACAAGAAATGAAGAGTAAAGAAGCTTTTTATGCTTTTTATGGGTGCAAACGAGCAGTTGGAGTCTTTTGACTACTGCCACAATACATCTGTGAAGTTTGAACGAATTTGGTTGTTTTCCTACAGACAACATCAGAATATGTTGATAATTCATCAAAAAAATAATTAGTTCTTATCGTTACACTTTTGTACGCCTCTTTGGATGAACCCACACACCATCGACTGCCTTTAGAGGCATAGGCCAACACTTCAGACAAAGGCATTTCCCGGTCGAAGTTAAAACTCGTACCTATTCAGCAGACCACTATAACGTTCAATTGGGACTAGCTCGTAATGATTGGGGTTAGTCGGGTTACGTAACTAATCAATAATTAATTAAGTGGCTTTGCTGAATACCAATTGTGCTATCGACCATCTACAGTCACTGTGAGTTCATCGCTGGCCTCATGTGAATCATAGAAACTGACCTTAAATTACAAGAAAGTTTTAAGGACTTATACAAATGAAGGCCCTTACGGCATTTGAATTTCTTACGGAATACGTCCCTGGTTGTGGATTTAGTAACCACCAGAAGAATATCAACGATTAGGGGCCATTTGACGGTGTACGTGGTTGTGGGATATTAAGTAACTTCACAGATGTATTGGGGCAGTAGTCAAAAGACTCCAACTGCTCGTTTGCACCCATAAAAAGCATAAAAAGCTTCTTTAATTTTCATTTCTTGTGGTTTGTGAAGGGTAACGAACGCATCTTCATATCCTTTGATGGTGTGCATGTTTGTGTGTTAGCCAATTCGATTATAGTTATGCTGATGTTTGAAACGTTTTGTTGATAAATGAAAGAATTTAGTAACGGCGTCGGAAATAAACACACTTTCACTTTTATAATTATATAAAAGGATGTAGTGTAATCTAGGTTTTATAAAAATATTTTTATATTATACTTGCTGCGCTCCGCGGTTTCACCCTCGTATGTTGAAATATCGGTATATCCCGGTGGAAAAATCATGATGAAAAACAGATGTTGGCCGATTCTCAGAACTACATCATAGGAAGAGGCATTATTAGTAAGAGGTAGTGCCACACTGCATCCTTGCATGCAGCCGAATTAGGCCGGCACGACCGGGGAGGTGCCTCTCGCTTATACGATACCGGCGAAAATGACAGCTGTGCCGTCACGTTTCGAGCGGTGTGTAAGTGGCCAGCGGCCTTTGGAGGTGGGAGGAGAGAAGAGTACATCGCATCTGCTCCTCTGTAAGGGTATTTATGGGCGTCGTCACGACAATGGCTCCGACTGCTCGTTAGCCCTGCCTATACTGTAAAAAAAATAAGGGCATCACATCAGTAGGTACGGGCCGTTTACATTTTCAAAATCAGATCTTGAGTCTAGACGAGACATTAGCCAATAACTAGCGTCTTAAACAACCCGAGCAGAAGTAGTCGGTGTCGCGGGACATAATACCATAATACGTTCAAATAAAATTGGTCGGCAAAGAAAAAGGTTGGGAACCACTGATACAAGTATCCACTATCAAGTATTTTGACAAAAAAATCATAGTAAGATAAAAAAAGCTAATTTAATGAGCGAAAATGTCGAAAATGAACTCAAAGGTGTAGCCGATGGTTGGTTATCTCCTTTTTAAATTGCCACTAAACCTCGGGCCAGTTGTCTAACAATTTAAACGAATGTTGACAAGATGAATTTAGACCGACACAAATTACAAAAAAGAGATAAACATTTTTAAACTTGTTTTATTTTCTACACATAATTTATTATGAGTTGTTAATCTTTGTTCTAAATGGCTTTAAATCTTATACACATAAAACAAAGTCGTATTTGTTACACAATTTATAAATCAAGAACTGCTGGACATGATTTTTGTGATTTTGGATTTGTACTTATTGGGAATGGGATAATATTATAAGTATTAAAATACGATGTTAATAGAAAGTAAGATAACGAGTTTGACAGTCGCGCAACTGAACGATGCACGTTACCAGAACAGCAAATTCTGTAATTATGACAATTGACAAGACAGCTTCTGTTGGGTCTGTTAGATGGAAATAAATAAAATTCTTTGTATGCTAGGTTTGTAACATTGTTAAGGGCGTCACAGACTACGCATATGCGGTAAGATATCAGCATCTGCGCAGACATCAGATGTCTGTCTATATCGCTCTCTATACTAAACTCAAGTTCATTTCATTCATTCTGTCTATATCGCTCTCTATACTAAACTCAAGGAACACCACACGCTACGCAAATCAGACATATTTTACCGTAGACAGAGAATACTGTCTACGTATTTTACCGTCAAGCATCTCTTAGCATAGACTAGGTATTGAAGGACTATTTTATACGCAAATAAAATTTTATCGTATCTGCTTAGTGTGTGACGTCCTTTATAGCTACCAATATCATGTTCAGACATTTAGAAGAGCTTATTCTTTGATTGTCCTTATCCTGAACTATAATTATATTTTTTTATCAATTTAATAAAATAACAAAATTAAACTTAAAAGTTTATTTCTTTTAATTATAGAAGGAGCAAAGGAGCATGGTTGGGGCCTTTTGAAGGCTACTGCTGCCCATATACCCCGTATATGCCCTCTTCCCTCATCTCCTTCATTGGGCCACCGTAAACTTACAAACCGTACAAAACGCTACAGCATAGGTGTCACTTCACGGGTGTTAAATGTGAGCGAGAGGTGCTTCCACGGTCGTGCAGGCCCTATGCAGCTGCAATCCATGCACGGCATCTGCCTGTTACCGTCCATCGCTAGAAGTAGTTTACAAAACTTACACATCATTATCATCAGTCTATTGCAGTCCACTGTTGGATGTAGACCTCTCCCTTAGCACGTCACTCACGTCTTTGACTATCATTTTTCTCGCTTCCTGCCCAAAGCTTTGCGTATGCGGTCGCTCCATCTGGTCACGGGGCGTCCTGCACTACGTTAGCCGGTACGTATCTCCACTCAAAAACCAGTCGACCCCAACAATATTTAATCGGTTAATAATCGACCGAATCCGAGTAGCTATGTTGGTTCTAGTTCTCTGGCGAATTACTTCGTTTCGGAATCGATCCCTCAGAGAAAAACCGAGCATAGCTCTCTCCATGGAGCGCTGAGCAACTTAGACTTACACATATCAATGTCAAACTACGTGATCCACATAAACGACACTGAATATAAACAATACGAGGTACCGTTACATATGGGTCAAGTTCAGTCATTTTACTGATGTGCCGCATTGAATACATTGTGTTTTCTGTTTAAATTCATAGAGAGAACTGTTGTGTAACCGCCCTGCATCGGATTTTACAAACGCCGATAGCCCATGCCGCAATTGAATAATAATATAGCGTAATAGACTACGTAATGACGGGAATAAGTTATGTTCAATTTGATGGATATAACATAACAAAAGCCTAGACGAATTTAGGCTACAGCTCAGGCTACAGGCATCATGTCTTTGTGTGTGCGCAGTTACAAACTCACTCTCTATTCTCTTATACTCCTATTTCGTAGGGACGACAGTTCGACACGGCCTGATAATCTTCAGGCGCAGAAGATAATATAGAGAGAAGATGATATATAATGATTGTGATGAAGTCTGATGAACAAATCTCTCTTTTTTATTACCATAACATGCAATATTGGCTATATCCTTTCTCATGTGTTGAAAGAGGAGAGGGGCTAATGACAACAAAGTGCTAAAGATTTTGCTAAAACCTTCTTTACTAAACTATCATTTAAAATTCCGCTAAGCAAATTCCACCGACATTTGACCATGAAACAAGACCATGAAAATACTATGCATAAATTCATAATAATAGAGTAATGTTACATTCATACTACATAGAAACATTAAATTGTTGTGGTACACTATAAGATACACATCATTCTTATCGTAATGGGTGGTAATTTTCTTTTACGAGAGCTAATTCGAAAAATTTAGCAAGTTATTCTGTAATACGTCCTTGATCGTACATTAGATGATACTTGGAATTTTTTAGCAGAAATAAGATTGTGTTTAGTTAACTGTTAGCTCGCTTAAGTTGGACGCAACGCTACGCTGGAGCAAGAAGCCTGTGACCATGACGTGAAATGCTAACCGAAACAGGCCATGTGTGCATATACGACTTCTGGCTTCTGGTGAGAAGAAAGAGAATAGATTCGTTATCGCGATGATTAAGCTCAGTTCCCGTATCTTCTTCATTGGTGACGAGAAAAAATGGGCTATAAACTGAATGGTATTATTTTTTTCTCCTTGAAATATATACTTACCATCCGTATATACGGCAGTCAAAGTTTCGCAATGAAATAAATGTATGTATCTCCAACAGTGAATGAAAAAACATGCAACATCAACACCATCTCAAATCAATGTCAATCATTTTGTAAGAGGTAGTACCACGCTGCATGCATGCATGTAGCTAACATGCGGCCTCAACCTCTCACTTACACGAGACCGGCGTAAAGTGACAGCTTGCTGTCGCGTTTCGTGCGGTGCGCAAATAGCCGGTGGCCCATGGGGGGCTAGAGCAATGGGGGCAACTCTCTCAACTGTATGCGGATGTCTATGGGCGTCGGTAGACATGAAAATGGCTCCGACTGCTCGTTTGCCCCCCAGTACTATTTTTAAAAAAAAAATCTCATCACCGTAAACCATAAATTCATTTTCTCAATGATTCTTAGCACGACCTCTATAAAAGCAACCTCGTAGTTATTAAAAATATAAAAATCAATCCAAAACAAAGGAGATTTAAAAATTTTCCGCTAGCACATTTTTGTTGTAATTACAAACAATTATAATTTACGTTTGCTAATTAGATCTAGTATAAACTGTGAAAGTGGTTCTTAAATAATTATATAATTACTAGCTTCCGCCCGTAGCTTCGCCCACGTGGATTTCTGACTTCAAAATGGCGAAGATTCTCAATTATTCAGAATGTGTGTGGGAGGCTGGTGAAATTGAAGGAACTCCTCAAATATTATAGGCATATACTGATTGAGTTTAATTTTTTGTATTTTAACCCTCCACGAGTGGCGGCTCTGACACGGGAGACGTTTGGCTTAATCCGTAAGTGAAAGAACTCAATAGAAATCATGCCGCACGTTGTGTTGTGGCAGTCTCGAACTTTCCGGGCACACCTAATTATTATACCTAATTATTATTTGCATTAAACAGATATAAAGTATGACGCCATAAACAAGAACATGAAAGTGAACTACGATATAATTGATAGAGGAACGGTATGGATCGGAAAGACTCTGTAACCGAAACTCTGATAGAGATGTTAATTTTTTGAAGTTATTATGTAAACTTTAATATGAGTCCAAAAATTAACATCTAAATAGTTAAATTTACTAACAAAATAAAAAAAATTTAATTAATAAGCCAAGGTAGCTTTTAGTTACCAAGCTTAGTCCAAGCTTGGTAACTAAAAGCTACCTTGGTGTCTACTAAATGGCTTTTAATTGTTTTTTACCCTGTATAATAAAAACATTCATATCTGCTAATATTATAAATTCGAGAATCACCCGTCTGTCTACGCTTTCTTGCTTAAAGCACTGAACCGATTTAATGAAATTTGGCATAAAAACCGATAAAACTTTGAGAATTGTCAGGCTACTTTTTAAAGGGAGAAATATATAATTCCGACGGGAAACAAAGTAAATCGGAACAAAAGCACCGCTGCGCCTATAATAATAATAATAATAATAATAATATATTATTATAGCCATAGCCGAAATTGGCTGAGAGGATTATTATTATTATTATTATATATATTGGTCGTAACTTACAAATAAATATGCACAGTCATGAGTGGTTGTATGAAAGGGCAATTTATGCCCCGACAAATAAGACAATTGACCAAATAAATGAACAAATTATGTCAAACGTGGAGCTCTCTCCACTATCTATTTTTTTTTTTTTTTTTAGATTTTTGCTTTAGCGTATTGTCTATACGCTAAAGCAGGCAAAATGCCTAGGGCAGCTTCATCGCTATGAAGCCACTATCTATTGTATATCTCTATATAATCGGGCATCTCCCAGTAGACAATTTTATGCACTGGGACACTGAGCAAGTAACATAGTAACCCTATAGTCCCAACTTTTTAGAATTTATCAGGGGTAAGGTACCCCTGATAATTATATATCACAGTACAGTTGGTGTTCCAGTCCTTTTAATGAACAATCTTGACGCCTTGGTTTGTTGCCAATGGTTCACTACAACAAATGACTTACCTAGGACGCTATATTATAAAATCTATAATCTTTGCTGAAATAGCAAAAGGAAATAGGGAAATAAAAAATGTTTCAGTTCACCACTTTCCGATAACTCCAACCGATTTGAAATGCCAATTTAAAAGAGAGCAGTTTCTCCTGAAAGCAGCTTTCACAATAACAAGCTCAGGTGCAAATGCTGAAAGGCAGTTGTACATTTGGAGAAAAAATCTGTTCTTCCTGTGGATTACTCTGTGTGGCATGCTAACGGGTTTTAAACAGACAGTTAAAATCTTTTCTGTTTTATCATAAAACGAAAGAACAAGAAACGTTTAAAAACGTAAGCTAACTACAGAAATAAAATTATATTGTAGGTTATTTTTCTTTTTCACATTACTGTCTACCTAATGATTGCAAGTAATATATTTATTGTGACGATTGCTGAGTTACCTACTGTTGTATAGTTCTGTGATTAAAAAGGAAGGTGAAATGGAAACAAACTCCCGGTCATTAGGAAGAGAGATTTGATTTCCCTAGCTTGATGGGACTGAAAAAAGTCTGGTTGTCAAAGCGTTAGTTTACTTTTTTGTAAACAACGAAAAGTAAACTGTTCGATTTTTACAATGGGTAATTTTGTGGAACAATGAACTTGCATCAAGTTTTGTTTGCGTACCGAATATTCTTTTATGGGCACGTTAAGAATGTTGCGGAAGGTCTTTGGTGATGTAACTATGGCATAATAAAAGAAACGTTTACAATTACGAGTTCAAAGCGAGCTAAGAAAGCGTTGAAGACCAACCGTGCTCTGGACGATCATCAACGTCTACGGACGAGGGTGACTACGTCTAAAGAATCAAAAGATTTGGTACTTGAAAATCGTCTTTTGATAATTAAAGAGTTCTCTAATTATCATAAGACAATAGCTAATAGTGTTGGAATATCATTTGGGTCAACCTAAAATATTTTAAAGGATATTTTGTCTGAAACACTCAAGTCAGCCTCAATGGGTTCCAAGCTCGCTCAATTGCTCCATCTCATATTAATGTATACACATACAAAAACTCGACATATGTCGCTCCGCAACCAAATATTTGTTTGATTTGACGCCTAACTATTTAGCAAACTCAAAATTCTAATGCGAGGATAGGATAGGAAAGGAGAAAAAAATACAATCGTACTTGAATGCTATACCGGAAAAATACTAGACTAGACAAGTCCAATAGTCCTAACCGTAGTTAGTCCTAGACTAACATGAGAGCGAAAAACTGTTCTAACTTCCAGTACCCATTTTTCACACAAAAAACAAAATCACACTTAATATGCAAATACTTGACCGTAAAATAAAAATGGTGCCCAAAAAACTATCTTATGCGGATGATGCCGCGGGTCACATTTAGTATATTTTAAAAATAACCTGGTATGATAATATTATAGTGTCTAATATAAATCATAATCTAAACAACGTGAAACTGCATGATATTATAATAAATAGACTGCAACTCTCCGCCAAAAATAATATATTTTACATAATATAACCTTAATCAAAAAAATGTTTGGTTTATTGTTTGATTGGATCTGTGTCAAATATGAATATATGATGATATTTTTCAAACAGAATGTCATTTCACCAGAAATATTTGCATACATTTTGTGTTTTATGCAATCCAACGGATAGCATTAAATGTATGCAAATTTGCAAATGCCAATATCCATTAATTGATAGAACAGTTGTAAGAAGTTTCTAATGCATGAATATTTTAATAAATTTGTATATATAAATGGTTGATAGTCTAGGAGTCTGTTACGTTTCTCAGGACATGTCTCATGTAAAGACATTGGCCTACTCGGCCTATTTTCGTGAGGTTGGGTCATCGTGATCTGTTGTGGTACTCCTAATTGGACCACGCAGGACTAACCCGAGTGCACTTCAACTTAATAAATATATACTAAAGGATCAATAAGTAACATTTATAAAATAAAATAAAAAAAAAATCAGAAAAGTCTCGCAGGCTTGGGCTCTTAATCTAACTAACTAATAACAAAAATATTTATAAAAACCGGCCAAGTGCGAGTCAGACTCGCACACTGAGGGTTCCGTAGGAACGAGAGGTATGAGCAAAAGTAATAGACGTTGAGAAAATTACACTTCCTTACGACAAACTTATATATGCGGGTGCTTGCATACATTTAATATGAAACGAACTACATGCATAAGTTGGTAATGATTTTTCCAGTGATATAAATTTTATTTACCAATTTTTAGATATGTACACTGTAAAGTCTTACTTCTTGCCAAATTTCAGAATTCTAACTCAACGGGAAGTACCCTATAGGTTTTCGAAAAAGTGCGTTTTCATACAAAATTTGTGCATAAATGGCTATAACTTTTTATTGCGTTAACTTAGAAGTGTGATTTTTTCAAGGCATCAAGACGTAACTGACTTCCGTATTTGACAACGATTTCAGCTGAATTCCTTCAAGCGTTTTAGAGAAAAAGGTCTTGACAGACGTACAGACGGACAACAAAGCGATCCTATAAGGGTTCCGTTTTTTCTCTTTGAGATACGGAACCCTAAAAAGGAATAAAAATATGTTGCTGCCCTGTTTTAAGCACATCCGAGACCCATTTAGAAAATGATTTAAATGTATAATTACAATATCTTGGACACAGTTTTTTTTTAAGTCAAGCTGAAGGTCTGAGAAAATCTTTTTGTGTGTTTCGTGTGGTTTGGGGGAGTATGACGCTCTGTCAGCAGACTGGAGCATAGGAAAGCATGGCATCAGTGTAATTTTAATTAAGGCCTTTAAATAACAGGTAGTTCCCCATTGCATGCACACATGTAAGAGGTAGTGCCACACTGCATGCTTGCATGCAGTCGAATTGGGCCGGCACGACCGGGGAGGTACCTCTCGCTTACACGAGACCGGCGTAAAGTGACAGCTGTGCTGTCGCGTTTCGTGCGGTGTGTAAGTAGCCGGTAGCCTATGGAGGTGGGAGGAGAAAGGAGGGCAGCGCATCTGTATAGCCTCTACGCGGATGTTTGTGGGCGTCGGTAGTCATGAAAATGGCTCCGACTGCTCGTTTGCCCTCTTATACCATAAAAAAAAAAAAAAAAAACACGCATTGGACCGGCACTGTCGGGAAAGTACCTCTCACTTACATGATCCTAACATAGTGATAGCTGTACTTTCGTGCGATGTGTAAGTAGACGCGATTCGTGCGGTGGCCCGTGGCCATACGGCATATTTTCGCGGATGTCTATGGGAGTCAGTTGTCTTGAAAATGGTTCTAACCGCTCGCTTACCCCTATTCTAATGATAAAAAAAACAAACAAAAAACCTCAGGTTTAAGTTTACTCTATTGTACGTTGCAACCCGGCATCTAGATCTCTAGGCACAATAGTCAGTTATATAATATATTCTCGCAAAAGATACGCAGATTTACGCTTACGCTAGACCAACTGATTGTGAGATTCGCAAAATGAGTAAATGAAGTGAGTTTTGTGTGACGTGTAAATGATTATAATTCAGTTTCGATAAAATTCCAATGCACGTGGTTTGTGTATTTGTGTTAAATCCGATGCTTAATATTACCATCAGACACTTCCCTTACGCGTCAGTCAAACGAAATCGCCTTTCAAGCATAACGCACGCAAGTACTGTTGTGTAACATTACGTCCCACGCGTAGCTACGACTGATATATATCTACGTGTATTATGAGCTTATACGATGTTACAAGTTATTGTATCACCCGAGGGTGAACGCTGGTACATACGTCCGCACCGGAGGTTATGATGTGTGACCTCATTCACTAGATCCGGCTCGTTCTTTTTTTTTTTGAAAATGATATTAATTATCGCCGCCTTCGCTGGCGCAGCGATTGTGCCTATTTTAGTATAGTGTCTAATTGATTTGTCTGATGGTAGTACCGCGTCCGGTCCGATGCGGACGGTCTTATTTCAATTTTTTTTTTTTTTTTTTTTCAATATTTAAGCTGCTTCTCTTGGTATGGTTCCTGGAACTGTAATTGGAGAGGGATGTTTTGGATCCGGCTCGTTCTGACTATCACTAGCATATCGCATGAGATGCGGCAATTTGGCCGTGGTTCTACATTTTGTCGAAGGCGAAGGAGAACAAGGGACGTATGGAGACTGGAGACAGGAAAAGCGAGAAAAGCGACTTTTGGAAGATATTAAAATTTTATTCGGCCAGACACAGACTATAGGCGNNNCTTGTTAAAGTAGGTAAATTTTGAATTTTCGAGCCGAGAATTTCAGAGAAATCGCTGGCCTTTCTTTCGGGAAGTTAATCTCGAGAAAAGTCGAGAACTCGAAAAATCATATTTGAGTCAAGTTAAAACATATAAATTATATTTTGTTAGTGTAAGTACCTGTATATTCAGCCTGAGATGTTTCATTGAAGTTGCAAAGTTTTCGTTTGAGTTTTTAGTATTTAGTATTTATTTACATATAGGGTTTACCTAAATACATGGTCCTACTGCAATCGAGATCAAATGTTTTGTTGATAGTACATAAAATATAAATGGACATATTTGAGGACTGAAATATATTATCAAAATGAAATCATCAATTATTAACATTAAGAAAAAATCCAAGTGCTAAAAGATTTCTTACAAGTAAAAATTATTCAGCTCAACAAAATTATTAAAGGGCCAAATTTACAATACGTCAAAGTATAAATTTTAGTAGTATTCTAATTTCATAATTATTTACTTATGCTTGTAACTATTTCCTACAAATACGCGTCATATTAATTACTGATCCTGTCTTAGTTCAGAAATCCTTGTTCTATTTACAAGAATCTGTATTTTAATTTTAAAAGTGTCTTGCAAATCTTAGAATCTTAATTGTGATGCTATGTATTTTCCGTAAATATCAAACTCGTCTTCTGTAGTTCTTAAATCTGAATTTGTTTGCTCAGTACTAGCAATAACCGATGAGTGATTTATACTAGAGCTGAGATTTTTTATTCTTGTTCTTCTGTTAAAAGAATTTTAAAGTAAAATTTACATATTAAGTTTTATAATTATTAATATGCCAAAAATGGCGCTGTGATGTATTTTATGTTATGTTATTAACGTTTTCATGTAGATTGTTTAATAGAAAGAAGCTAAAAGTTTTAAGTTTATTTTATTTTCTATTCATGCTTTCAAAAATGGTGTTGTAATAATTGTACTCAGAAATGTCAGAGTAGGTACTATTTTTTTTCGTTTTCTTTAAAACAAGAAACAAGTTAAGCAATTTTGTTGAAAACTGTCATGAAAAGTTTTAGAATTTTTCAATACTTTTATGGGAGAGGAAAACCACTGAATTTGTTGATTAACCACATTATTGGAACCGAAGTATATGCAAAACCTTACCTAAATGTAGATTTTTCGACAACCCGAGAAGACCTGAGAAATTAGCCTCAACAATTCTGGAGACCCGAGAATTTGATGACCTCAAGAAATCATGAATCCTAGTATTTATTCAATCACAATGATTATTACTATAATCATGCCAAATAGTACACCCTGTTAAAAAGTGTAGAGAAAACGAAACAGTGTATTCTAGATAAGCGCGCTCCTTTTTCGACCCCATAATCACTTTCCAATAAGGCATTGGTCAAACCATATTGAGCTCACAAACGCACGAATCATACAAAAATGAATCGCAACAGCTAAAGAATATTAAATGCTTTTCATTACTCTGGATTTGCTACTCAAAGTTGGTTTAAAGCTCTATCTCTGGTATCTTTCTAGAAAATACTTTAGAAATATAAAAATTATCTGCCCTGCGTAATATTCGGTGACATATTACCAGCGGTACTCGATTTCAATTTCTAAAATGGTTATACTTTTCCCGGGATTAAGTTTATAAGATAGTTTCCATCCTGCATTGAAGCCGAATCGGATCGGAACCTGGTATCTTTTGATTCTATTTGATTGGCCTGGTATCTTTTGCTCACATGATACCGCCGTAAATCGACACTTATTCGTTATTATTTTCGTCGCTTAAGTTCTAACACCGCGTATGTCAAAATACGCGACTTCTCAGGAGACCGAAAAACCATATTAATACGTAGGTATATTTAACTAATACAATTATCATTTTATATATGTTTTATACATCCCAATCAATCAAATACGGGGAGTATTTGATTCGTCGAACAAGGCTTTATGCGGTAATTCTATTGAATGTTATGCTATAAAGTATTTTCCTCGAGAAATGGCATCCGCGATTTTAGAACTTAAGCGTCGATTTGCGGTTGGTCTTGCCGTCTGTCCGTCCCCATTTAGAATCATGTGCAAGTCGTGATAACCAGTAGAAATAGTCAGGTATATTTCTGTTGCAGTTGTAACAACAAATATTAAAAATAGCTATATAATAATTATGTAAATACCCATTACAAACTTATAGTGTAGTCAGTTTCATAAAAAAGTGTGCAGGGATCTTATATAAGTTGTACCTAATGCTCGTCACTCCATAATATGGGACTCTCAGCATGCGAGTGTTTCGCACTTAACCGTTTTTTACGCTTCGTGCGACACCAGTAGAATAAGTAAGCATAATCTTGACAAAGAATGATTTATTTATTCATTAGGTACTTATTATGCAAGAGGTCAAGGCTGTCACATCTATGTTCACCTTGAGCGAGAATTTGCGGTTGACTATCCTTTCAATTTCTTCTTTCGATTCATGAATCACTTGCTAGTCAGTGAAATGGACTAACAGCACCAGCCTTGAATCATCTTCTGGAATTTCAATTTAATAAAGGGCATTAGGAGAAGTAAGGAGGGCAATGTATCTGTATAACCTCTATACGGATGTCTATGGCCCTATACATTTAAAAAAATACACGCTGATCGATTTATCCATACTAATATTATAAAAGCGAAAGAGTGTTTGTTTGTTTGTCCTTTTTTCACATGAAATCGGATCAACGGATCTATGTGATGTTTAGTACAGATATAGAGATTAGAGATAGTTGAAGGACTGAACAGTGCCATTGACTCGAAATATGTACAAATAATATAATAATATAAATAGGTAATAGCCAGTCATCAAATAAAGCAAATAATATAACATATTCTATGTCTATTACGCCGAGTAATACGGAATACGAGAATGAAACGGATTGTAGTGGTACGATACAACTGTGCTGCCTGCAACTCTGACAATGTGTGTGTTCGGTGTTTTAATGAGTTATGTCCTCGAAGCTGGAAAGTAACGAAAGTGTTGGACAGCACGATGACATGATTGTTTGCACACGCAAATACTAGCAAAAATATTTATCAATTTTATCTCTTTTTTTTACAGGCAATAATCTGCATTTTAAGTCTGAAGCTTTAAAGTTTTTATTCAGTTCCAGAAAAATAATTTTACATTCGTCTTGAATCATTATATTCTTACTTGTTTAGGTACTTCGGACAGTTAAGAGTACAGGTGACAGGAGACAGGTGTGTAAAGTCCACAGATATTTATTATTATTATTACACATATGCAGTAAGAGGTAGTGCCACAGTGCATGGTTGAATGCAGCCGAATTGGGCCGGCACGACCGGGGAGGTATCTCGCTTGCACGAGACCGGCATAAAGTGACAGCTGAGCTGTCACGATTCGTGCGATGTGTAAGTAGCCGGTGGTCCATGGAAGTGGGAAGAGAAAGGAGGGAAATGCATCTTTATAGCCTATATGCGGATGTCCACGGTGACGGTAGTCATGAAAATGGCTCCGACTGCTCGTTTGCCCCCCTTTATCATAAAAATATGCTGTATCTAAGACGCAGTTTAAAAGTTAACACACACATTCAAACATGCACAAATAATGTGTATGCTTGGGGCTTAAAACTAAATGAAGAAATTTCGTCTTACCACTTTATTGGCAAACCTTATACACGGCATCGTACGAAATAAACAGAAGCAAAAACGTATTTTAAGACCTCATCTCACGATTGAAATTTGGACTTCAAAAGGTTCTCTAGTTATGACCTTTATAAGGCAATTTAAAATTTGTTTATACGATTTTTTCAATTATTGCCATACCAGAATGACATCGCAAAATGTTGTTCTTAGAATCTATTGCGTACTACCAACTCGTTACGTCCTACTATTTTCAACGACTTTAAATGGCTTATTACACATATGAGATTATTCTATAAGATTTGTGTCAATTAAGTGTATCTAACTATTTAGAGCCACAGCACTCTAGCGACTTTTAATCGCGGCGATAAGCAACTTTACGACTACATCGATGCAGTCGCAGGATTTAACGGCTCCCTGCGACTAGGGTTGCCATCCGTCCTGGTTTCCCCGGATTTGTCCTAGTTTAGAGGGCGTCCGGGGAGCGTCCGGGCGGGGTTCTATTTGTAGTCCGGATTTTGATTTGATTGATTTGATAAAAAAAACTAAGACTAAAAATTTCAAGATTTGAAAGAAAGGTTTATGGTTACTGGAACTATTTTTTTAAGTTCGTCATTTAGTTTAAAATAGCATTAATATAAATAATAATTGATTTATGACCATTAAAATTATATTTAATAATTTATTTAATAATAATTCTGAGTATCTTATGAAAAATACTATTTTCTAACGTCCGGGTAGGAAACTCAGAAATCCGGGGTTCTTACGTGCCTTGTCCTGGTTGCCAGATTTCTGAGATGGCAACCCTACCTGCGACCGATCGCAGTAGAGTCGTGCGACAGCATCGCAATCTCGCGACTGCATTTAAATGTTAATTGTCATTAATATTGACATACATAAGCATCTGTCCTTTGTATCAAGTCGCCGCGTCTGTCGTCTTGAAGTGTGCGCTCCCCGCGTCTAGTCGCTGCATCGATCTAAAAAGCGACTGAGTCGCGTCTAAGTCTCGCGTGTGTTGTCGCCCTTAAGCTTAACTATTTAAACGGCATATGAATTAACGTTTTAAGATGGACAAGCGGCTTTTGTCAATGAATATCGTCACTTATCTCAATTTGTAAATATGATTTGTAATATTATTATCACTGCGGTTTCACAGGCGTAAATTTTGATTCCGTGAATATATCGCAATAGGTACATAACGACCCATTCTCATGCCTTCCAAATATACACACAAACATGAAAATCGACGATGTGAAAACTTTAAACCTATATTTTATAAAACTGCTGTCCTAAGTAACAAAAAACATTGCCAACAAAATATTATATCATGCATAAAAGACAACTTAATAAGCGTCAAGTTTAAATATTATCTCGAAAGCACTTCTCCTTTATCAAAATCCATAATGATTCTATACGTTTTTATCTCAAGGTTAACAATGATAGACAGTATGTTGTGACAATCCTTTCAATTTTTAAGTGACTTAATGTTACTTAGATATAGAATAGTATAATATTACATTGTAACTAATAATACTGTCATAGATATAAAGAAAGAACTGTAGTCTTTAAACCTCTGATTCTAATCTAAACTAAGATAACATCTCGCTTACACGAGACCGGCGCAAAGTGACACCTGTGCTGTCGCGTTTAGTGCGGTGTGTAAGTAGCCGGTGGCACATGAAGGTGGGATGAGAAAGGTGGTATAACCTATATGGGGATGTCATGAAAATGTCTCCGACTGCTCGTTTGTCCTCCTATACCATAAAAATAGAGTCAGCTGTTAGAATATTAATGAGCCAGTCATCGTTTATTTAAATAAAATAGTTTACTTAAAGATAAATAAGCTAGAACCTTCTGCAATAATAGTATTGTACTGATAAACAAGACGTAGTGTCATGATGCATTGCGGCTGAATTGGACCGCCACGACTAGGTTAACTCTCGCTGATCAGCTACCGGCGTATATCTAATATACAAGGTTGATAAAAGCTAGAGGCATTAAATGAAACCACATAATATACTATAAGTGCCTACAGTTAATCCGAAACTATTAAAATTTTTTTACGGGAAGTATACAAAAATACATTTTTCAAATAAGTTAAATAGCGAAAAAAATGTAATCATGCTTAGTACCGGCGCGTACTTTGAACAGGGTGAGTGACCCCGGCCGCCCATAGTCGACGATCAGCTGGCGTACAGCCTGTACGAAGTGAAGTGAGAAAAAAATTCCTGTGACTAAATCATTGCTCCGATTGATCAGATTTTTGTTGTGTAGTCTGGAAATAATACACTTAATATGTGGTTTCATTTAATACCTCTCGCTTTTATCAACCTTGTATAGACAGCTATGCTGTCGAGTTTTATAAGTTTCCGATGGCCTATAAGGGCTAAGGAGGATGGAGGGCAACTCACCTTTACAACCTCTACACGGATATTTATGGATGTCGGTAGTCATCACTTGATATAAAAGTCTTGTCTGTCTGTCTGTCTGACTGTCACTTTACGACGTGGTATCGTGTAAGCGAGAGGTACCTCCCCCATTCTATTTCGGCTACATGCATGCATGGCACTACCTCTTACAAATACATAATTTGTACACTATTATATGATAATTGTACGAGTAGGATGGACATACTCGCCATGTTAGCCTCGTAAAATGGGTGCCCGCCTTTGAACTTAAGTTACGTACCAGTGAAGTTAGATTGAGGTCAAAGGCCATCGGTGAGTGAAAGTTGTGAGACCGTACTTAGAGTATGAGAAAACTGATTACCTACCAGCGCCCGTAAGGTGCATTATGTATTTCTTATAGATGATAGCGTAATATGTTTTTTTATAGTACAGGGGATAATCGAGCAGTCGGGTCACCGTGATGGTGATTTCCGACGCCCACAGACATCTGCAACACCAGGAGTTTTGCAGTTGCGATGCCGACCTTTAAGATAAGAGTAGGCTCTTTTCTTGTTTGATTGGAAGCTTGAGAATTCTGGTCTAATTAATGAATAATCTAATATGCAGACAGGACCGTCAAACAGAGGAAAGCAAGACGTGTTCGGTGGAGATTCGATCAATTCATGAATGCTGGTTGCGATTTCGGTAATATTTCGTTGAGAAAAATGATCTTGTGTTCTTAATCATGTTTAAACAAATGGTTTTGATTCTCCTCGCCTGCAGCCACAATAGCTCGGCAGCCGCAATGTATCCCGAGGTGACAGATGATGATCAAATGCTAGATACGACGAATACAATGGCGGCTAACTCTCAACTCACTTTATATAAATCTACATAAATACGCTTAAAACATGACCTCTTAATCGTAGTCAGGTAAAATGAAAACAGATGCAAGTTATTTCTGATACTCGTCAGTCATCCCATCACTTTCGCGGAATTTTCCACCGACTCACATACACTTCATGTGGGCTTATAGTCAAGTACAGCGACAAAATCTTGCAATACATGAGAAGCCTTGGTTCTTCCTCGTAACAGACTCACGCCCCCTTCATAGTACTTAATCATGCGAAAAGAGCGAAATATAACGTCACCATGACTTGCGATTTGCTTCAGTGATATTCGATGGCCAATTGCACTGTACTTTTGGGCAACATGAACTGTCATGATTTTATATCATTGTCATCATCACCATCATCATCATCATCATCATCATCATCATCATGAACCTTTATTTTTATAAGCCCTTAATACCCTCTTGCAATTATTTAAATATTAAAAGATAGTGATAAAAATAACAAAAATACAGGAATAATATAAAAAATACAAAACACAAACGATACAACGATGTATTACGATAAGACAGCAAACGAGCAGTCGGAGCCATTTAGTGACTACCGACTCCCATAGACAACCGCATGACTGTCATGCAGATGCGTTGCCCCTCTTCCTCCTTTGGTGAAATGGGTCACCGGCTACTTACAAGCTGCACGAAGCGCGATAGCAGGGGTGATGTTAGAATTTGAGAGTGACGTCGTACCGGCTCAGTTCGGCTTTTATATTTTTTTTTATTGTACAGGGGGGCAAACGAGCAGTCGGAGCCATTTTCATGACTACAGACGCCAATAGACATCGGCATAGAGGTTATACAGATTCGCTGCCCTCCTTTCTCCTCCCACCTCCACAGGCCACCAATGCAATGGCACTGCATCATTGGATGCATAGCAACGCAACTTACTGATCTTTTAAAACACCAAGTTACATCGCCCGACAAGCACTGGATCGGGCTTCCTCTGATTCCACAGCCCAAGGTCAGATCCAAAAAATAGTTATCTAGGGTATTTTAGGTTAATCTGACTCTTGAGAGAAAATTATAATGTAATCATTTAACGGTACCGAATGTACGGTACAATACATTTTAATTTCAACGTCATTTTAATATCTCGTTTGTCATATTATTAACGGTCGAACTCCTATAAAACGATTCGACAGATATTAATAAAATTTTTCATTTACGTTGGTCTGAAAACATGTCGCTGGGCACGGCTATTATACATGTACCTATTGTATGTCGCCCTTTGAACTCAAACGCTGCATTTATTAAAGTACAGGAATGTAGGTATTGTCTCTATTTGATGGATATTCACGTATTCAATTTCAATAAATACGACCGGATTCGTTTTCAATGTAATTAAAATTAATAAAAAAGTGGAAACAGTATAAGAAGTATATTATTTCATCAAAGTGCAACATTTATTATTTGCGCGTAATCATGACGCCAGATATCACACGTGTCGACGCACTAAATGTTATTTGCGGAACAAAAAAACTTCCATGTCATACTCTATAACTTTATAACAACTCCGACATTAAGATTGACCTCTTTGTATTCCTAAAGAATTCATGACTAGTTATGTAAGTTTGGTTTCGAAATAATTAGTGTAGCATTTGACCTGCATCTTACGCGAGACCTCTTACGCGTGAGTCTCTAAAATGGTTTACAATAACGCATTTCTTTTACATAAGTACATTTGATTCACGCTGGCTATGATGCCATCGCTAAATTATGGCCCGTATTTAATAACAGAATAGTGAATATAAGAATATAAAAATATCCGCCTCTGATCCATCGATCCAATCAGGGTATTTTGAAGCCGGACATACTCAAAGCACTTTGTAGTGCTTCCGAGCTTTTGTATTGGACAAAAGCTAAATAAAAACTGGCAAGTTCCACGGATTTCATACGGAAAATATAAAATTGAGTTATCAGGGCCGGTTTCGTATGTTACTGTTATTATAATCACAATCAGCTTTTAAGTATCAGATAAATTACGAACTTCGGTTGCTCATTTTCCGATTAGAAAAAAACTGAGAATTAACTGTTTCTCCAGTCGTATTTCGTATATTTATGGTTTAAAAAAAGGGCAACTAGCTTTTTTGGGCGAACGCATTTAAAAACAAACGTTTTTTTTAATACTTATAAAATTATATATTAAATAAGTTTTAAAACGAAAAATATTTATAAAACGACTATGACTATTCGGCAATAAAATTAAATAAATTTCAATTGAATGACAAATATAGCTAACAATAAAAAAACCTACGGTCAAACTGGAAAAAGGTAATTCTTTGGAATGCGTGGTAATAAATGGGCATATTAGGATGGATCATGTACGACTTATATGTTAGATGTTAGCAAAAATAACCGTGAAAACATTAAATTTGATTCAGATTAGAATGACGAATTTGTTCGTAACTATGTGTACAAAGGTTTCATTCCTGAAATAATTGTATGTTTTTCGATTTTGATGAAGACAATATAAAAATTTAGGGAAAAGTACTGAGACTGCTCAGTATTTTCCAAAATCACACAAATCACAAGTCACACAATCAAATTTCCAATTGATGTGGTTTTCACATGGTTTAGGAGTACATTCCTGTACAAAAAAAACAAGCTCAAATACGATGTGATTGCGATATTTAATTACAAAATTGCAATACCGTATGTCTACATCATCAGATCAGATTCATGTCATAAAACATTTATATTGTCATCCTACTTAGATGTATGCAATATTGGTATGAAACTGAAAGTGGATCGCGTCTAACTTGCAAGATTTGATGACTTTGCCATAGTTATCTTTCGTCTCAATCATGAGATCAGTTCCGCCTCATAATCATTTTCCATTCTCATTCTCTCTCACATATTAATTCAAAATTTCAACTCAATTGGTAACCGAGAAATTGATCTTGCAAGATTTTTTTTTCAAATTCTCATTAACCTTGACCTGTGCCGATAGATGTTTTTAAGGAAACCTCCTTAGTATTATTTTACCATTTTGTCCACAGTTGGAGAAAAAGAGGAAAAAACTTGCAAGATTACCACAGAAACAAACATAGGGACAGGTCAAGTTAACTAAAAGCTTGCAATAAAACCGGACATAAGTCCATGGATATAATATATTGTTAATTATATTTAAGGCTTACGTTGCAATTTTTTTGGCTCGAAGTTAATTGAAATGACGAACACAACCTACAATGATTATAACTTAAACTACTTTTACTCTTGTGGCATGTGCGTTTAAATCGCCGTTAGTTTTTAGTACGCTGCGCGCTGTCGCGCTTTACCGTTCCTTTTCCAACTCAATATTTCCCAGATTGTGGCAGTGTCGGATTAAGGTCTAGCAGGGCCCGGTATTAGGAGCCCTTAGAATTGAGAATTATGTATACAAAATGATTTTAAGGCCCTTAAGCCTCACGGGCTCTGGAGCTGCATCACCCCTAAGACCCCACCAGGATTCGGCGCTCATTGTGGGAAAACGAGTAGGTGTTTTTACTTCATCAACTGTGGACAAAATGGTACAATATTTTTATTTATAAAAATAAACAGTGTAGGTATATAAGTACACGTAAGATATAATTATACTTTTTATGTAATAAGTTAAAAATAAGTCATACAAATGAATGTCATTGTCATTTCTGTGAACCGGTCGTCGTGGGTAGTCAGAAATGAGAGCGAAATTCTCATCTTTTATATAAACTAAAATTATAAAGGTTAAGAGTTTGTTTGGTTGAACGCGCAAAACTGCTGCTCCGTTTTGAATGATTCTGTCGGCGTTAGATAGGAAATTTATGTGGGAAGGCTATAATATACGCTATGTACTATTATAATTCTATTTACTAATAGAAGCCGAGTAAGTGTGTGACGCAGGTGAGACGGGGCGATGCTAGTCTTGGGATATAAGTGGTTTATTTTTTTTGAGAAATTTAGTTTTTTTTTCTTATTGTTTATACCTTCCATTCGTTTTCGTTCAATAATAGTCTTAGAATTTCGTTTAAAAGCTACTACTTAATGGTTCTTTTGTGGCTTTGCTCAATATTCCGGTTTCTATGACATTTAGTGGCAGTAAGATTGATAACGTTGTGTGCTATCTAGATTTCTGTGACAGACTTAATTGTAGATATGAGAAAGTCGATAATAGCTGAACAACATTAATGCGATTGCATATTTTAAACAAGCTTTACAATAACTGTCTATAGAAAGAGAAAGCGTTTGTCGAGCATATCCGCAGATTCAAATTCATTAAATTATTTATATATATTTGTACTAGCTTTACTCTGCGTGCGTTGTTACACCACCAACAGATAAATCAGCATGAATATCAGATCAATGTATTAAATTCATTTGAATGACCAGGCGCCATTGTCGAAAATTGGTCGTACCAGCTCAGAATCTTTTGCGGGCGTATGCAGAAAAACTTTACTTAAGATCATCGCATTCTCAAATGCATTGCTTATAATTCTAGAAAGAAAATACAGACAAACATTTATTTTCATATATTATATAGATAATATACTCGTGTCTTTGAAACAATGGAAATACACATTTAGTTTTTTTTAGCCATTTAGTAGTTGACTAAGATTATATTGTATTTTTAAGCATCCAGGAAACCATAGATATACCCATATAAAATTTCAACCCAATCGGTTCACCCGTTTAGAAGTTTACCCGTTTTACCATGTGAATGAAACATTTTTCCACGGTAAAAATAGCATATGTTCATCTATGAGAATGTAGCACTCAAATGGTGAAAGAGTTTTTGAAATCTGTCCAGTAGTTTCGGAGCCTATTCGTTACTTACGTACACATAAATCTTTCCTCTATAATATTAGTTTAGATTTAATTTAGTGATGTTACTTTTAGTCGCTGCCGGTAGGACGATGAAGCTTTTCAAGTACAGTAATATCTTTACTTATACTACCCGACTTACACGAACCCGGCTCATACTGCATTACACTGCATGTATATAATATTAGTAGGATATATTATATCCTACTAATATTATATATGCGAAAGTTTGTATGTTTGTTTGTTCGTTTGTTACTTCTTCCTGCAACAACTGCTGAACCGATTTTCATGAAATTTGCCAAACACGTAGAGAGTAACTTGGATTAACACAGGATATTTTTTATTCCGAAAAAATGTTCCTATGGGATGCTATGGGATGATTTTCTATTTTCTACGGGATCGAAATTTACGCGGGTGAAACCGCGAGGCGCAGCTAGTTTATACATATATACCTGTATACATATAAACTTCACGCCAATTCCCTAACGGGGCAGGCAGCGGTAATGTACATTTTAAACCGCCATTTTTAAATGCGGTTAACAAAACGAAATATGATCTGCGCCGCATAATAATCAGCAGATTCAGTTATAATACCGAACCTGTTAGAGGATATGTTTCACTAATGAAGTGTAACTGTAAAGCCGATATCGATTTAACTCTCGGCCCACGCATCAAAGCAGGGCTTCTCAACCTTTTTGAAGTCGCGCCTCTCTAACTACTTGCGAAAATTTTCATGCCTCTCCATATATAGTTACCTCCATATACAATCTTTTTTATGAGTCTAGTAATTTATTGTTTCCTCTCCATCTTAATTATCAAATGTTTCGCGTCTCCCCTGAAAACTGGCCGCTCCCCCCAGGGGGGCGCGCCCCACTGGTTACGAAATCCTGGATTAAACTCTCGGTCCATGCATTAAAGGCTCACGTAATGTTTACAGCGGTTCATGATCGTAAATATTGGCGGGTATTGTTAAGTCAAAACAAACGAACGCTGTGTGTTCGCGGCTTAAAAAACACAATAAAACCCTACTTGAATAAATATCATTAGTTTAATGTTGTTTGTGTGGTGTATATTGCCTAAGCCTGTTGGGAATAGGTGGCGAATGGACTACAAACTTCGTTTTCACTGGTTCCGGTTAGAAGTAACTGATGTATATGTGTAGTACTAATGTGGCACTTAAGAATTAAATATCGATCACGTGAAAATCGTATTACTCGCTGATTCCTGCTCAATTCGTTGTATGTTGGTTCCCGAAAAAAATGATTCCTTATAACTTTATGCTGGTGAAATTAGTACCGTATAGTGACCGGGTACAGCTAGTAGTAAAATAAATATAGTATTGGATGTATAGTTATAGTAGTAGTAGATAACTTTCTTTTGGTCAAAGAATTTTAAGGACGAGCTCAATATTTCCGAAGAATACCACTGCAAACAAAGTTTGAATCTTTACCTCTTATGACATTAGACTTATGCTTGATCATAATTACTTAAGAAAAAAAGACGAAACATGTAGAACGAACGATCTCACAACGTTCAAAAGTTATCGAAATTTACATTTGTCAATAAACAATTTTCACACGTAATGAATCAGCGACTTTGTTTAACCCGAGTCTTTAAAACACTTTCAATTTGTACACAGGCTTGCACAAACAGTATGCAGTTAGCAAATTTTAGCTGTTAATGTTTTCACACGCAAATAATATTCGATTTAATATACTATGTCAATTAGGTTCTGAAGGACGAATGTCGTTCTAGAGTGGAAGGTACATTTTGGTAGACCATGATGGTGCTGGTCTTTTTTAGTTGAAGGTGATAATTGTAGCCATCTGGTGGCTAGTGACATCCATCATTAGCATAGAGGTTAGGCAAATATGTTGCCCTCCTACAATGGTTAAAAGTTAAGAAGTAGCGCCACTACTTGTGTGCTGTGTGAGTTTCTTGGAGGGTAGAACGAGTGTATCACGTCTGCATGGCTTTTATTCCGACAAGGATCTTCTGGCTCGTGGAGGTGGGAGGAGAAAGGAGGGCAGCGCATCTGTATAGCTACTCTGCGGATGTCTATAGGCGTCGATAGTCATGAAAATGACTCCCGACTGCTCGTTTGACCTCGTAAAAAAGTACAGGCTCATTTGTTCCATAAGCTACACAAAATAAGGCAGATGATATTTTATCAGACGATACAATATTGTTGGCAGATGGAATTTATTTGATGCAGTTTCACTGTGTCAAGGTAATAGACCTTGCAAGTAAACACTCTTAATAGACAAAGAATATGCTTGAAACTCACTTAGCTAACGTTTACTTTGCCTTACAATTTATTAAGAAACACAGCTAATATTTTATGTGAAAAATAAATGTTTGAGACGGCTTCTGTGAGCTTATGCGCACTTTGAACATTTGCATTATTTACATATGTTTTAATAACGTATATTTTAAAATATCTGAAACCGACCGCTAGTAGAGCACAAGGTAGAAGTTTTTCTCTCGTTTGTGTATTTAGTAATGCTATACGTTACAGTCAAATCAACAAAAATTCTCGGAACATAACGTGTTGTGTTGTTTCCATTTTTAAGTATTCCCTGACTTTTTTTTCGAATATCTTCTATGTACAGACATTCGACCGTCTTTCGCTACATAATATTATATATTATTTGGTAGCGTATAATGTTTTGTGTTTTTTTAATATTATGTGTTGCTTCTTTTAAGTGTACAACAATTAATGGTAGTTGTATAGTCTCATATGTGTATAGATTGCGTAAGCCGATTTTTGTCCTAATGATTATGGGATAATAGATGTGTAGAAAAATAAAGACATGAAAAAGTTATTAAATACTTATGTTGAAGAAATGTTATTTGTGTGTATGTGAAACCTCTTTATTTTCTTTTTTAATATCCTACTGAAATGTAGGCATAAAACATCTTTTGTACCCCACCTTAAGTGTAGGTAATAATTTATCCAAGCAATAAAACTCTCAGTTATATTGAAAATGTAGTAATTTCAACAAGCGTTTTTTTCCGAATCATTCAAGTCAAACTTTTTAAACGGTTAATAGTCTTAAACTCCAGTAAATGCACCTTAAGTATCCAAGATTGTCATGTGGATTCCGCAAATCGTCCATGTAATGACATAAATACCTTCTCAATGGTAACCCGATGTAGGAGACTGATCTTTAAAAAGTCGTTGCACGTAAGCAATATTTTACGAAATCGAAACTGTCACTTATGGTCGCGTAATCGAATCCGAGAAACAAATAAAAAAACTTAATCAATGTGTAATATCAGTCGTATTACTCGAAGACCGTACCGTGGCGTCGAATTGCCAATGAAAATAAATTATGGGATCATTTTTTGGGTGACCAAATAAGGGTTTTACTTGGTCACGCAATGTTAATTAATCTTTTGAAGTCACAGATGCTTTCATTAATTTTTAGAGAATACTGCGTTTATTTATATCGAAGTTTATTTAGATACAGATCGGCCAAATAACAAATAAATAATAATGTCGTCCTAGTCGATTTCGGCCACGGTCGGTGACGGTTCGGTCTCTATAGAGACGAGCCATCAGCGCAAGACATATTATAGTGCACAAGTGTGCGCGCAGACGACACATGTGCCTACCGGACGACCGGACCGGACCGAGCCGACCGGAGAGAAATCAGGCGCAGGACCGACGGCTTTAAGTGCTCTCCGAGGCACGGGGATGTAACGCCGCCAACTTTCTGACTCCGGATTGTTTTTAGAAATTGAAAAAATAAAAATTAAAAAAATACACAAAATCCGCCTTCGTAAAACTATAATAGCTCAATAGAAAATCAACTAAAAAGGCCGTAACGAGATTAAAATTCAATATTTACATAAAGCCAGCGAAAGTTATCTAAAAAATATCAAACATAAATACCTACTGTATAAAATTAAAAAGATTAATATGGTATTCCTTCGAAATTTGATGCAGCATTATACATAACATTCAGTCGGAGGCATAAATTTTAATGACTTTGTACCGACCGTATGTTATATATACGTCGCCCTAAAAAGTTTACAGTCCCATATTTAAAATAGATATGGAAAAATTACAGGCCAAGTTAAGAGTAAGTGTTATACAGGGTTAAATGTAATTAACGCAAGACTTCTTGCAGGCAGCATGTCTACATCAATACCAACAACATTTGTTCTACGACTTTATACGAATCTAGATAAATAGCACAAAAAAAATAAAAACAAAAAATGTTTGCACCCTCTGTTATTTATTACTCTGTATCTTGTAAGAATGACGTGCGGGAGCCCCTATCTTGCCGCGCGCGTTTCCCGCTCTATTTTGCAGAATAAATGATAGTTCGGAGCAATATATTAATTTTGTATGGGAATATTAAAATTTAAAAAACTATTAATTTTCAAAAGTCGTAGAACAAATGTTGTTGGTATTGATGTAGACATGCTGCCTGCAAGAAGTCTTGCGTTAATTACATTTAACCCTGTATATTGAATTACAGATACTACAGAGAAAGACTAGCGCCAATAAGAATTGACAAGAGCTCGTTATTAAGTATGAGAAAACAGTTTCAATTTCTCTTTCAGGACTCTAAAGAGAGCAGCAATGGCTGTACTTGTAGTAGTATTAATAAAATAAATAAATAAATAAATATCAGTGGACTTTACACACCACGTTAGCCTAGCCCCGTGCCAAGTACCGTAAGGACTTGTGTTACGGGTACAAGACAACGGAATACATTTGATATGTTTTTTCTATAAATTTAAGAAATTATATATATTTAAGATTTTTATTATAGAAATACATACAATACATAGATTAACATCCATGACCGAGGCGGGATTCGAACCCGCACTTCTGACGCAACATGCTCCACTTATCCGAGCCCTGTACCACTGCGCCAGCCCGGACGTCACTATACACATAAATATACACACACACAGTACACACGAGTTCCAAACACATCTCTACATATAATAAAACAGTAAAATTTTAGTGTCTGTACATTGAATACCTATATGTATTTACGAAAAACTAATTGGGGGCGATTTTAAAATAGTAACAGAACACTTTTCTATGATTTTTTATTTTTTTGTTTGTCTGTTTGTCCGTTTGTTCGGGCTAATCTCCGAAGCTACTGGACGGATTTTCATGAAACTTTACATTAATATAGCTTTCATATCAGAATAACATAATAAGTTAAAATTTTGAATAATTTTTGAAGTCCGAAATCCACGCGGGCGAAGCCGCGGGCGGAAGCTAGTCTTAAAATATAACACCAATACTGACAAGTATAAATGGTGTTGAACATCGACAATTTAATACGAATAACTTCGAGAACAATAAAGATCTCCCAGCACGATGCAGATGGTGAGTAGATGTGCGCAACAATAAGCGCTTTCTAATGACAATAAATTTAGAATGACTCAAGCGGGAACTACCCAAGAGTTGTTTAGCCTAATGAACTAAAAGCGTGATGTGAAAACTCCACGATAAAAGGTCATATGTACGATGAACCTCTTATTATTCGTCAGTTATGCAGCACATCAGTCATCCGCATTGCTAGTACCTGTGATCATTTTTCGGATTAAATCCGATTCGTCTGCATAATATTATGGCTACTGTTTTATCTACAATCTTTTATGTAACATTTAAAAATATAGGTACTTTAATTCCGATATTTTTAAACTAATCTGAGTGAAATCGTGAGGCGCAACTAGTATCTCATATAACGTTTTAAATGTCAGAGAAAATTTTAAACGATGTTAAATCAACTAGAAAGATAGAAAAGAATTTAGCAGCAGAAATTATTAATTGATTTAACGTGTTATAGACAATAATTGATTACCATCAATTCATAGTGTAATAAAAGTAAGGTGTGTGAATAGAAAAAATTAAGGTTTTTGACCCCGAATTCAAACCCAACCTACTAATTAGTATTCTGGCAATTTGTTTTAGCTATTTTGAATTTTTGCAACTGTAATTTTTTGAACTTCCGTACTTGTCAAAAGCGAGAGCTACTATAGTAAAATAAGAATAGTAAGCTATTCAAGCACAATCGGCGACATAGATACGGCGACCTACTCTTGTCTTGTCGCCTAGGGTTGGCACTTTTACTTTTAGTTATTTTTTTCACTTTTGTAATATATATATTTATATTTTTTCTTATAGTATAAAATGTGAGCAAGCGAACAGTCGGAGCCATTTTCAAGACTACCGATGCCCATAGACATCTGCATAGAGGTTATACAGATGCGTTGCACTCCTTCCTCTCTCCATGGGCCACTTACACACCACACGAAACGCGACAGCGCAGCTGTCACTGTACGTCGGTTTCGTGTACGAGAAGTACCTTCCCGGTCGGGCCGGCCCAAATGGGCTGCACATCATTAAACACATAATATACTGTTTATGTATTTATGACAGCACTAGGTTTTTGATTGCGTAATAAGTATAATGAAGTGTTCATAAATGTGCTATAAAAAAAAGATGCGTTAAAAAAATATTTATTTTAAAAAACATTAATTTGAAACTGAAAAGGAAATCTCCGATTTCTACATGTTCGGAAGGCTTTATTGTCAACACATAATGTAAAATATATTCTCATTCTTGTGTATATTTATTTGTAAATAGCAACGGATGTACTCCAAAGTTGTGTCGCATATCGGACTTTCATTTTTACAAAGCTTGTAGGGTTGATGTGGCTTTCCGTTACTTATTTGCTTGTCTAAAAGTCTTATTTTTATCGTTATCGTAAAATTGAACTGTGTTCATATTTTGCAACTCCACCATTTTGTAAATTAAAATCATATTATCTTATAAAGTTGTTAGGTACTAGTTTTATCAAATGAGGTGCGAAAAATAAAATATATTTTATAATCTTTGACAGTGAAATAAGTTTTTTCTACGGATATTCCCCTTTTTCTGGCTGTATTCAATAAGTCCAATAGCATATCAGATACAAATACTCTAATTTTTAATCCGACTTCAAATAGTTTTAATATAAGTTTGTCGATCCATTTGGAAATATTATCATCACTTTTACATTCTGATAGCAAAGTGAACTATTGTTTGGAACCATCTTACAAAAAGGCCCTTACTAACACAAATAAAGCATGATTCTCCAGTAACAGTGATTATACGCCATCTACTTCATGAAACCCGACAAATTTGTCGTACCTGCTTACTTAATGTTATAAAACAGAATAGTTTTGAGACTCATTGCATCCACTAGTAAAGTGCACTGTTTCTCACTATTAGACAATGTGTATGTAGTAAACAATATGTTTACTTTAATTTCAGAGCAGCCATTAAATAGTGACCTGTATAGTTATAGGTATGTACAGTTTATTTAGCGTAGCTGTACATGGCAGACAAAGATTTTGATAATAATAAACGATAGGTTTGAGGACTGACATAGTACAAAATCAGACGAAACATTTTGTAAGCAAGACTGTATCTATTGCCTTTATAACTTGATTTTACAACCACTTGCGGTTTTACAATTTCAGATAAGTTCTTTGGTAATAAACGGCCACAAAGCTTAAAGAATTTGTATCTTTGAGAGCTTACCTTACCTTTGACTTACTTCATATTCTTTCAAACGTTTTTTTTTTAATTTTCTTTTGCGCTGAGTATCAGCTAAAAGTGATGTGCTAATTTGGGTATATAATATATATATTTTTCGACGTAATAATGTCTGTTTTTTGTTGTTGTTGACTGCATAATGAAATGTGGATTGAGGTAGAACCCACTGGTATTATTACATTACAGTGTAGCATGTTTACAGTGCAGCGGAAATAGTTGTTACAATACTTCACCAGACTACAGATAGATGAAGTAGATGTAGACAACAATATAATATATTTAAATAAACAGATTCTCTACTAATTTTTTTTTTTTTGCTTTTCGTTAGTCGTAAGTAATTACCTTATTTTTTTAAATGTACACAATAGAGTACATTTCATATATACATAATACTTATAATTATTAAACAAGCCGAGAAATTCCATTGTATATAGCAGCTGCCGCTCCGCTCTCTCCTCCACGTTTTTCTGCCTGTTCGAGATCCCTACTGCTATTTTCATACACAGGTATCTTTGAAAAATGTTCCTTTAAATGTTTACTCGGGTAAGATTTAACATATAAATAAATAAAAAATACTGTTTTAAGTGAAAATATATGGTCAAACATTATATTTTTTTATAATAATTTGTTAAAAAAAAACAAAAAAAAAAATTGAAATGCACAAAAAAATAATGGGTAAACATTGCTATTTATCGTTTAAAAAACAATATCCCACATCGATCATATTAATCCATTCACTGTAACTCTAGTCCGAGTTTTTGCCGTTTTTTATGCTCCAGGCACTCCACTACTACACATCGAAGCCGTCGCTGATTTTAACGATGTTGCCAGCGACATGTGCCGGCGGTATCTACTCCGCGGCATAGTGAGTAAAACTTAGTGAAAAGTTATTTCAATTAAAATAGAACCTTAACTCTAGTATTTTACAGTTCATCATTCAAAAAAGTGTTCGCAACACTGCATGCATGACCGTAGTGCCGCCGCGGCCGGGGAAATTGTCCTGATCGCAACTTTTAACCGGCCGGCGTGTGTAGACAGCTTAACTTATAAAAAAATAGTAAAATAAGTTTGACTCTAATTGTCATGCACTTGAAGTACATGACAAATAAATATATAGTTCCCGTTAGAACAGAACCCTCAGTCATTGATGCACGAATTGAAATCCTCAACCTTATTTTCCAAACTTGCAAACTCCAGTCAATTTAGAAAATCAAGATTATTTGGCATAGCACTAAACATTGGTACGAATGTATATGAGAGATGCTCCTATATATTCGTACCAATGAGTGTGAAATGTGGAAAGCCCCCAATCCAAAACCAAAAAACAAATTATACAAGATAATGGCCAAATATTTTTTTTTTGCGTTTTATACTAAACAGTAAGTTTTAACCTACAAAGACAATTTAACTGTTTAATTTTATTTAAATACAACATATCCAATCATTATTAATTGGATTACAAAATTGAATTAATTGGTTTTCAGCTTGTAGTTAAAAAAATCATTTTACAGAAGGTACTAATATACTTATAGAATAATATATATAGCAGCTGGATATTGCAAAATATAAAAATATTATTATTATACATACAACATATGAATTTTAAGAAAGTTCATTTAAAATTAAGCCTATAAACAGAATGGAATCAGTAACAGTAGAGTTTGTTAAAGTTAATTGATTACGGTCCAGCAAATAAAAGACTAGTTTTATCTACGTAAGCAGGGAACCGTTCCCTTTATACCTACTAGGCGTAGCAGTAACTTAAGGGCGGTATCTTGTGAGCGAGAGGTACCTCCGCAAGCGGGCCCGACTCCGCCTCTTACTAAAATACTGTAGAGCCCTGCTTGTAGAGCTCTCTCTTGATATCTTATGGGGACGTCTTTAGAGCAAGCCTACTTACTCTAGTATCCTGTGATTGCTTACTACAGACTTATGATTAAATCTTTGCCATCTGGCTGAAGACTAGTTACTTCACCTTTTGGTTATAATGATACACTTGATGAATAAATATTGTTTATTGAGTCTTTAGTTTACATAGAACCACACATATAATACCTCCTAAGCCTCAGGGTTCTCGGCCCGAGGTCTTCTTGAGTAATAATCTTGTAATGAAAATCCTCCATTGTCAAAGTAGACAATCCTAGAATGAATTCTTAGTTTATAAGTTTAAATTTAAATCTATCTTTTTAATAAAAAGCTTACCTATTGCGGAGGTTCTATTCTTTCATTCAAATAGTTTCTATAATATAAACATTAATTTATATTCCTATGCTAACGTAGTGCTTGACACACTACAATACATATCAGTGCTAGTTTTAATTCAAACCCTCTGTCAATCTTCAATCAAACATACATATACATTTTCGCATCAATAATATTTCTTCTGTGTTCGTCGTCGTCGTGCGTCTGTTCTGTGCATCTTATATGTCTACTAGCTGCGCTCCGCGGTTTCACCGTGTAACTCTCGATCTCGTGGAAATATCGAGATGAAAAATAGACGTTGGCCGATTCTCAGACCTACACAATAGGCGTACAAAATTTAATGAGAATCGGTCTAGCCGTTTCAGAGGAGTATCTACCATACTCCTATTGTGTCACGAGAATTTAATATACAGTGAAGATATATTTCATAATGGTTTATGTTTAAATAAATACTAAACAACAAATTAGCAAAGATTTTGTTTCTTTTTAAATTTGAATAGGAATTTAAAATGAATATGCTTATTGTGGCCCGAATGCAAATATGATATTATGAAGCATATATCACCTCGCCAAATATGGATTCGTTACATACGCATTAGTGGGTTGGAGACGGATTGTGTTTTTAAAACTGCTAGAGGCCACAGGTCAGTTACATTTTAATAATTTTGCAACCAGTAAGAGGCCTCACTGCATGCTTGCATGCAGCCGATTTGGACTGGCACGATCGGGGAGGTCTCTCGCTTACACGTAAAGTGACAGCTGAGCTATCGCGTTTCGTGCGGTCTGTAAGTAGCCGGTGGCCCATGAAGGTGGGAGGAGAAAGAAGGGCAGCGCATCAGTATAGCCTCTAGGCGGATGTCTATGGGCGTCGGTATTCATGAAAATGGCTCTGACTGCTCGTTTGTCCCCTATACCTTAAAAAAAAAACTTCTCGAAGATAATTACATGCATTTGTTACACAGTGATTATGATGAAATATTGTTTTATATAGATTTCTGTTGCTGTTTATTATGCATACGATGAAATATTATGCCTATTATTAATTAACAGGTATTCGATACCTGTTAATTAATAATGACGTACCCATAACGCTTCGATTTATCACGCTCAATATATGTGTATACACGTAGTGTATAATATAATCAAAGCCCATAACGATTGTAACTGGTTTTTGTTTCAAAAAAATATTTTAGCATAAATACTATGTATTTGTATCTTTGGGTCATTTCAAAGTGATAAAATTTTGCTATTTATTTTGTTTATCGCCAAGCACTCCTCCCTCCTCCTCCCCCCTCTTTAGGGGGGAGGAGGAAGGGCAACGTATAACCTCTATATGTCGATATTTTTCTTTTTTTTATAGTAAGCACATATTTAAAAAAAGTAACCATCGATAGGTATTATAGCTCTGTGACTGGCATATTCAGCTTCATTTCACTAATATAATTCCAATGCTACTGTTCTACGTTTAACTGTTGTATATCAACGACCTTATTAAACAACTAAACATCACATTTTGTGAGTATGTAAAACTCTGAACTCCTGGTTTTGTTCAGTGACAAACCGTGAGGTTCCCTTCCCTAAACATATAGAAGTATCAGTAGAAAGGTGTACGCGAC
>LUGF01016873.1:433489-470273 GCA_001625245.1 Calycopis cecrops | reverse complement strand
CATTACCATCCGCACGATTTATGGTTGTGCAGGTTTTATCACTAGCCCCGCTCTTGCAGCGGTATTGGACCGGCACGACCGGGGAGGTACCTCTCGCTCACACGATACCGTAAAGTGACAGCTGTGCTGTTGCGTTTCGTGCAGTGTATAAGTAGAAGGTAGCCCATGGAGGCGGTAGGAGGAAGGAGGACAACGCAACTGAATAACCATTGCGCGGATGTCTCTGGGCGTCGGTAGTCATGAAAATGGCTCCGATAGCTCGTTTGCTCCTTTATTCTATTAAAAAGCGACAAATCCCACTTTTGCCCAATTCAGCAGCAATGCATTATGACTCTACTAAGCAAACGAACACACCAACAAACGTTAAAAAACATCGTGAACTTTGATTTGTAAAAACAATATTTAACACTTGCAATGTGTTTGTTTTCTAACAACGCAATTACCACACAAGGTCATGAAAGTAATGGAATCCTGCTATTGTTTAATCTACAATGCCAGCAAATTGCTGTCTTCCTGTTATTTTTTCAATATAGCAGTTCAAACAGACCACAAAGCCTTATAGTTCATAAGCTCATTGAAAAAACAATGCACGGTAACCAATTTTAATGTAATTAGTATTTTTAAGAATTAGCGAAATATATAGTACTAGTGGACCCGAAAACCTTGTCATTATTGGAACTTACATTGTCATGGTAACGTGTAATGTTAAGTGGCCGAATTGTCAACCCGCTATTTTGCTGTAGGATAGTAGATATAATTTTTTGTGTGTTTTGGATTTGAGAAAGGTTTAAATTTAGTCAAATTCAGACAAATCAGCCTGGCAGATGACGCTGCAGTCGGTATCTCAACGTCTGTCGGGCAGCTAGTATCTGTAAAAGAATTAAAGATGTCTATAGGTTTCGGTAGTCATCGAAAGGCACAGACCATAAATAAATATAAATAAATAAACGTTTATTTTGTAAATTTACACTCAGTGGAACCAAAACAATTATTCACATTAGGTATTGCAATATTGGTCCCAAACTCGGTATCTGCTAACATGGGTGTCAGCAACGGTCTTCCGCTTGAGCCATATGGTAACCACACGCACTCGCCAACAATGAACTTCCACTATATAAACTGTAACCATCATAAATAAACATCTTATATTGTATTTTAAGCTAATTTTTCACAAACATAAATTAAAAACATCACTATAATGTTAAAAAACTTTTATTATAAACTTATATTATAAATTATACTTTAAATGATATTGTATTTTAAACAAATTAATTCCAAACAATAATTATCGTAGAAACAATTGGCATACAAATACAAATATATAAAATCTAGTATAAGCTAAAACTACTTAACCTATAAAATAATATTAAAAATACTTGTAAAACAATAAAATGAGAGGAGAGAGAGAGAGAGAGAGAGGAGGAGGAGGAGGAGGAGTATGGAGGGCAACGCGTCTGTATAGCCTCTGTGAGGATGTATATAGGTGTCTCACAATATAAAAAAAACCGGCCAAGTGCGAGTCGGACTCGCACACCGAGGGTTCCGTACCAACGAAAGGGAAAAAATAAATTATTATTCTGTGAATATTTCAATCGTCTACCTGTTGCCGTTATCAGTATCGAGCCATAAAATCATGTTTATTGTATGGGAGCCCCCTTGAATATTCATATTATTAAATTTTTTAGTATTTGTTGTTATAGCGGCAACAGAAATACACCATCTGTGAAAATTTCAACTGTCTAACTATCGTAGTTCATGAGATACAGCTTGGTGACAGACGGACGGACGGACGGACGGACGGACATCGGAGCCTAAGTAATAGGGTCCCGTTTTTACCCTTTGGGTACGGAACCCTAAAAAGAACTTGTGACCAAATTCAATTAAATTAATACTAGTGGTTCGTCTTAAAACCTTTAGCAATTGCAATTTTTAATATCCTTTTACTATATACCACCCATATCACACCCTTATTACATATTTATTACACCATTTTAGTATATTCTAAAACTAAAATCGGTCATTCAATTAAAATATTTGTAATCATTATATTATATTTGAAATAGACCATTTAACATATATGGAAATCACAATAATGTATTATCATTATTTTTTTAATTGTGATGTTAAAAATATGTTTTATTCATTATTCACTTTATAATATAGTATTTTCAATTACTATTAATAATAAAATATCATTTAATTTAGTAATATTGAATAGGTAATATTTTCTAGTACAACTCTCTATGCACAGAAGAGGGATTTAGATACCTTTTTAGGGTTCCGTATCTCAAAGAGAAAAAAACGGAACCCTTATAGGATCGCTTTGTTGTCCGTCTGTACGTCTGTCAAGACCTTTTTCTCTAAAACGCTTGAAGGGATTAAGCTGAAATCTTTGTCAGGTCAGTTACGTCTTGATGCCTTGAAAAAATCACACTTCTAAGTTAACGCAATAAAAAGTTATAGCCATTTATGCACAAATTTTGTATGAAAACGCACTTTTTCGAAAACCAATAGGGTACTTCCCGTTGAGCTAGAATTCTGAAATTTGGCAAGAAGTAAGACCTTACAGTATACATATAGGAGTAAATCTAAAAATTGGTAAATAAAATTTATATCACTGGAAAAATCATTACCAACTTATGCATGTAGTTCGTTTCATACTAAATGTATGCAAGCACCCGCATATATAAGTTTGTCGCAAGGAAGTGTAATTTTCTCAACGTCTATTAGTTTTGCTCATACCTCCCGTTCCTACGGAACCCTCGGTGTGCGAGTCTGACTCGCACTTGGCCGGTTTTTTTTTTGATAATGCAGGCCTTTACGCACCCTACCCAGGAGCCCGGGTGGCTCAACCGGGTACAGTGTCGGGCTGGCAAACGAGGATGCACTACCGACTAAGCTCCTGCGGGTGCCTTCAGCCATTTTTGTTGGAGTGTCCCTGATATGCAGGCAACAGCAACCCTCCAGCGGCAGGCTGACCTCGGAGTAGCCAGACTTCTCCTTGAGGACTGTTCGGCAGCCTTTGAACAGTCCCTACTACGAAATGGAACCGTACAATGCGGCCAGGTTCCCATCCTGACCTCTGGCCCCAGTATTCCAAAGGAGTACGTCACTATATTATGTCCATGCGAGGCCATGATGGACACATGGTCCGACATCAGACCCGCCAATTGTCCTATCCACACCGCCATCTGCTGATTCAAAGGGACGGGCACGCAAGCCCCCTCACCACGACAAGGTGGCAGAATCTGCGGGGGGGGGGCTATTTAGTAACCTACTCTTTTTATAAATAACTATAAAACTGCTCTCCAAAGAATGCAAGCGTTGTTATTCGCTTTCGAGATAAATATTCATGACTTTAAGCAAAGGAAATCATTTGCATAAAATTTTACCATATCCACAAGTCACGTGAAAAAATTTTAAACGAAATTGTTGCATAAAGTGTAAGATTTACAAAACGGCTTTCACATATGATATATAGAAAGTATAAATAATTTAATTTATAACTTAAGTCCTGCAACATGCGATCTTAGTGCCACAGCTAATCTTAAAGAAATTATATTCTTATAAGAACGAACTCATTAATTGGCATTTATAAAACCCTGAGAAATCAATTATTTATTAATAACACTGTAATATAGTGTTTTTAAAAACAAATCAATTAATTAATCAATTAATTAGTTGTGGTTTCATATTAATGAAAAAAATGATTTCTCAAAGTTTTGTAAATGTCAGTTAATGAGTTCTTGGAGTAAGCCGACGATAATATAGAACCAACATCCAGTATAAACAGAACTGCATTGTGAATTTTGAATACTTATAACATAATTTGTATTATATCATACTTAATATCTCGAAGCATCACAAGCTAGCAAGACAGAAAATTTCTGCAAATTAATTTTGTTAAATCTGATTTTACTTAAAAAACAATTTTAACGTATGTCCATAAAAAACAATTCCTGTATTAATTGAAAATCGAATCAAAGCGTTGGAACATCCAAGATTCGTAAATTAAATGCTTTATACAACAACTTCTCGTTTAAGAATTCATGCACATGGGCTATACGTAGAAAGTAAAACTATAATAATTGTGCCTCATGGTCTAAGATATAATTATTATACTTTACATAAGTATTGACATGGCTAACCACAGAACATAAAATACAGTAGAAGGAGCATGACGGCTATTATGTACCAAAACCAGTGTCGCCAAACTCACACATTTACATGCTTACTACTTAATATTCAACTAATATCTAAGTGCTATGATTGGCGAAAATAAAAGAAAATGACAAGTTATAACTTATAGTTTATTTAATAGAAATTAAACCTTATTATTGGTGCATTAAATTGGATATTGACAAAATGATGAGGAATTGACTACTGGAATACAAAATAGGAAAATTGAACCTTATTCTTATGGATCTAAATTGCATATTAACAAAATAATGAGCAAAAACACAAACTAGTTGCTA
Source organism: Calycopis cecrops (assembly GCA_001625245.1). Lineage (NCBI taxonomy): Eukaryota > Metazoa > Arthropoda > Insecta > Lepidoptera > Lycaenidae > Calycopis > Calycopis cecrops. The sequence goes on along the minus strand of LUGF01016873.1, from coordinate 465,798 downwards.
AAGGGCATTTAACACAATGTACAAAATTTGTACTTTAAGAAAAACAGTTATGGTTGTTTTTTTCAAAACATGACAGTAGTGCGGTGCGCAAATATATTATCGACTACTCGATAGTAGTGACAAGGTGAATAAAAATTAAATCGTCATTCGACTTAGCAGAGTCAACAATATGTATGTACGTTTTGACAATAGGATCCCAGGTAGAACGCAAAAAGTATTTCGTTCTTGGATTGAGTTGTTACGTTTAGTTTATATGTGTACCTGATTTTATAACTTATTATAGGTACTTAAACTAAAATAAAGTAATAACTAATTATGTAAATAATAAAAATTATCGTAACAACAACAATATACTTTAACTTGGAAATGGTTACTTTGACTGATTCGATTCGATAACGGTTGATGGCCATTGTATGGGGGGGTATTGCTCAAATATATATTCCTTAATACATTCCTACTTCAGGATCAGCACAACTACACTGCAGCTCGGTCACTTTTTATACAGGAAAAATTGGATGCGAGGCTGTCCACAGGGTTCGGTACTAACTCTTTATTTAGGGAATATATAGTTTGAGGACTTGTTTTGCCTACCACTCCCAGCATTATATACCACTTATTATATTAATTCAACAATACATCAGTTAAAAGTTAAAAAAAAAACCTAAACTATTAGGAGTCTAGAAACACATTATACAAGCCGAAGAAAGGGCTAAACGTAATTTTTATGTTTTTACAAATATCTTAAACCTGGACCTGCGGCCTGTATTTTAATACTTTGAAAATAATGTACTATGCGACGTATCTTGAAAGAGTATGGTAGGGGCAGTAGTGTGGGCTGATAGGGATACCACTGCACCATCAGCATAAACAAATGGCAGTCACGTTGGAATAATTTAAATAAAGGACGCCATTTATAGAATTTATGTCCGTGTATGCGCGACTGTTTATCAAAACATTGGCTAGATAGACATCGATCAATTATTGCGTAGCACAATTTCTTACCGGCTACGGAAACTTTAAAAGCAATCTTTCAAATTAGTGCCGTCACCTCTCTTAGACTGTCTCATCATTTCATCTGGGAGTGTAGTCTTTGGCATATTGAACGAACCATAATATTAGACGATATTCATAGTGTTAACGGGATAATGTACTACTGTAATCTCGTGGACAGCACGGGGAACTTCCATGCTTTTGAACTATTTTGTAATTACCATTGCTGGAATCATACAATATTAATTCAGCCATACTCATCTATAAGTGATACAAACTAAATAATAATTAGTTATTAATCATTAATTTTGTATTAGGATTTTATATCTCCGAGGTGCATAGCAGCTAGGCCTTGCCAGGCTGCCCCCTTTCCTTTCTTGGGTTTTCCAAGACATTGCAACCTTATACTGTCTTCCGCTCTGACCGGGGATTTTTTGGAGTTGGTTAGAATATGAATTACATTATAATCATTTCCTTCTAACTTATTATTGTTTTTAGCATTTTCCTCGAGGTCATGTCAAATTGTTGCCGTTGATCCTGGAGACACAGGAACAGCAGCAGTGCTAAGCCCGATTATTAAATCTTGTAAACTAATTGTCGTATCGAAAAAAATCTTTTTTATTTACAACAGAAAATAGAGAATACTTGTTACATAAGAAAATGCAACTAGCATAGTTAGTAATATACCGAAGGTATACTTATAATTTTGCGCTTACCACACGATGACTAGTCAAAACATTTCTATATGGTTTTGCTTTATCCCTTACATATCTTTTACCAGATTTCTTTATGATAAAGTCATGTTTATGAAACTGTACGGAGATTTGCTCCGTACATTCGGTACTACTTTTTGACGGAAACCAATTAAATCTTCCAGTAGCGTTGATCCATATTTCTTTTGTAATTGGATCCTTAGGAAAACTGAAATTGTGATAACTCTTAAATAAAATCCATCCAAATGTAATTTATTAATACATTATTATTTATTTCCAAAATGAATGGTTATGTAGAAAATATCGACAGACTTGATAGATATATACGATCACGCACTATTCCAATGACATTAAAATTGACAACCAACTAGGAATTAAAACGAAACAACCAACTAGGAAAAAAACAAACAAAAGTCAACTGTATCTGTGTGCTATTAAGGATGGTTTTCATTTCTTTATCGTATGTCATGTTTAAGAAAATTTTATTTTTTTAGTTTATTAAATAAGTCGTTTTATTTTACTTACCGGTGGTACAGTACCCCTCCATGGGATAGAGTTTTACTATCGCTTCTATTTTTGCAATTCAATATTGCACAAATCGCCATAATAATATATTTTTTTGATATGTTACGTTGACGTAATCCAATTTGCAACTGAGAGTACGCGAACAGATACGAACGCTAAATGTGCCTATAAGGCCTATTAGTGGCACATGTGACACGCCTACATAGTGCTTCTACTTGTTTTTTCTGTTCTGTGTGGCTAACATTGAAACTTTTATGTCACAAGTCTCAATAAGAATCTAAAATATTATAAACAGGTATTCGTCATATTATCCCGGTCCACGCCTGTATTATGTTTAGTTGTATTTAGAAAACCCGTAGCGAAGGCCGTGTCTACTCGTGACTAGTGTAAGCCATTGAGACTGTACCCGAGCTATTGAATTAGTATCTATTTTTTTCGAATTTAAGTTAGTATTATGGAATTAAGTTTACATATAATGTCTATAAAACTTAATGGTGAAAGAATTCTTCTTCAGCCTAAACTAGCGTCGAAACAGTACGAATTAATTCCCGGACTATCATCATAATAACAAAATTAAAATCCGTCCATCTTTTAAATTTTGGAAGCTCTTTCTCTCTTGACGCGACGCATTCAAAAATTCCTTTTTCAGAGAATTTAGAACAAAGTTGCTAGTAAAATCCGTGATCTAACTTGTAACATTTCAGATTACGGAGTATAAATAATACGATTAAAAAAATGAAAAATTCATATGAACTTTTTAGCTAATTTCGGCTACGAGGAATCACTAGAGACTATCCAATTGCGCATAAAACTTATACACTATGAATTGTAGCATTGCTCATTCCCTATTCAGATGGGACGAAACCGACAGGATCGGAGAGAAAGTAGAGGTGCCGTACGCTATGCCATAGGTGCTGACTCCTGACCTGTGGCATAACGTACGGCAAGGGGGTGTCAACTTCCTGGCTCCGGACTGTTGTTAGAAACAGCACCACTTTTTCATCCCATCGGGAACCTGATCTCACGGTATCTAGTCGAACATACTTATCAATACATCACAAGTTATCTGAAATTAAAAATATATAAAGAGATATGTTTGTTTGTATCGAATAAATTCCAAAACTTCTGGACCGATTTTAACCATTTCTTTAATCTATACCTGTTTTATTACGTGAAGCAAAAACTTCCGGAACATTTTTACGAAATTGCGAGCACGGAGGAGTATGAAATTTGGTGCAATTATAGTTTACGTGTAAGAAGTTCAAAATACTAATATTTTTTAATAATAATGTTTACAAAGTACTTTAATTTAATAAATAAAACTTTACATGCACTGTCATGCATTTGACAAGTAATTATTGATGATAGGACACGTAATTATTGATGAAGCTTTTATGCTTTCAAGTGTTGAAAATTTTACATAATATATAAATTTTTTACCTTACATTAGTTACGATGACAAAAGTCATGTCATATGATATTTAGTTTTTAATTACAAAAAAGCTTCACTTAGATTGAGTCTCGATCTTTGCGGGATCACTAAAATTAATATAAATTAATACATTATCAAGAAGTCTTATTTTATTGCTATTGAACAATTTATGTTATTGATGCCCAAAGAAGGTTCACGGTTCAGCTGATCCTGTCCAAATATAAAGAGAAACATTGATGGCCAAGCAGTCATACTCAATCAATATTAGGTACTCTTATTCTTACTCAACTTACTCTGTCAGCAATATTGTTAACGTAATACTGTATCTACATCAAGTTCAGAAGTTTATATATCCGGCTAACACAAGTTACTCGGAATCTGTTTCGCGTAGAGAACATGTAAGTTATCTCCTAATATAAAGTTTGGCTCCGCTCAGTGTACCAACCACAATTATAACTATTGCGCATCAATGCAAATAATAATTATGTTTTCTCTCGTGGGCACTTCAAACTGGAAGTGGTTTTAGAATGTTATGCAAGAAACGTGAAGATATATATAATTGTAAAATAGGTAGACATTCAAGAAGACTGCGGCTCTCAACGGGCGACTTACGAAACGTTCCTAAACACACATTGAAGGAGTGTTTCTGAGTTATGGTGAAATGATCGTTATTATCAGCACGTTTCCTCTTAAAACAGCTGCTTTCTTCTCACAATTACATAATATTATATTCAATTTTTATATCATAGAGGATAAACGAGATCGGGCCCATTTAGTGACTGTGCCCATTAATGGCACAGTGAATGTTACACGTAGGTAAATATAACTTTTTCACCCCATCCCTCTCGATGTGCCACCGGTTACTCATACCGGCAACTCTTGCAAAGCTGATGTTGCATGACTGTTGATTCATAAAACGCACACACATATCAGTGACGTACATTACAACTAAAACGTAAAATCATCCATTGAACACTCTACTCTTTGGCACTTATCACATTGACTATGATAAAAATGTCTAAAAGGTGTAATTAATTATGGGCCAGCTTATCGTATACCTACTTTTTAGGATTGCTAGTAAATATTTATATTACTAATATTAATATTGATAATATTTATTTTAACAGCCTCATTGTCTAACAAATTGCGTGGTAGTCTATACTGGCCTCAACTGGGGAGTTCAGGGATCATCCGACCTTAGGGCATACTCGGGCACCGCGACGCAGACTTCTACGCCAGATCAACGTGTGGTTTTAGTCGGTTATAGCCCTTTCTGAGTAGCTACCCGTTTGGGTTTCTAAAGACTACTGGGAAAAAAACGACTATCCCGGCCTAGAAATTGTTTATGTCGTGTAGTGTCTTAACACAAGTAATTGTAACACAGAGGAAGACGTTCACTCTATCTCAGTGAATGTTATATCGCCCTATCTCTTACTATTATGGTGTTCTCTGATTGGCGAATTTGAGATGGATAATCTGTTGTTGACTTATTGGGAAATAAACATTATTGTAATGTTTAAGCCTGCTAAATAACACAGTCAACAATTTTAAAGAACAAATGGGCGTCTCAACGAAATTAAACTTCTCACAGAACATTAGCTTGATAGTAATTAATTTAAAAAACCGGCCAACTGCGAGTCGGACTCGCGCACGAAGGGTTCCGTACCATAATCTACGAAAACGGGAGCTTATCTTTTGTATGGGAGCCCCCCTTAAATATTATTTTATTTTAAAATAAATATTTATTTTTAAGGTGAATAATAATAAATTATATTCTGTGAATATTTCAATCGTCTACCTATTGCCGTTATCAGTATTGAGCAATGAAATCACGTTTGTTGTATGGGAGCTCCCTTTAAATATTCATATTATTTAGGAACCTGAGCCATTAGCAATTAACACACACACTGTAACAAATTACAATTAATAGCATTTTATATTCATGTTAGTTTGTTATTTAGATGAACTTTACTCAAAATAAAGCATATTGCTAAATCTGCCTGGGCACTGTCCGATAGTGGGGTCAAGAGTCTTCGCAATATATGAATAAATTTATGAACGTGGAAGCAAGACAAGTGTGGTGAGGATGGTGATATTAGAAAGAGTTATTAGTTTATTAATTTATTATAGTGCCTCTCGATTGCTTAATGATACCGGAGTAAAGAGACAGCTGTGCTGTCGCGTTTCGTGCGGTGTGTAAGCCCATGGAGGTGGGAGGAGGAAGGGGGGCGACGTACCTATCTGTATAGCCTCTATGTGGATATGTCTATGGATGTCGGTGGTCATGGAAATGTCAAAAAGTCATGAAAAAAAAAAAAAAAAAAAACAGCGACTGCTTGCTTGCCTCTGTTATATTATAAAAAAAATATTCACTCTGTGATCTGCCTATCCCGTTAGGGATTAGCGTGAAGATGTGTTGTTGTGTATTTCTAAACCGGATCCATCCCGATATCTGCGGTATGTGAAATGTATTCTCCATATCGAACAACTATCATAGAAATTGACGTGTGATAAGTTATATGGTCCTTTAACTATTCTCCGCCGTGATTGTGATGAAACTGTAAATAATTCCACGCACTATTACTGCATCCAAAATCTTCCACACCACGAAGTAGAATGCAACTCATTATGATCTGTAATAACAGTATCTAAGTTACTGTTTCTTTTCGTTCGTTTCATCACATTAAAGAGAACAATTATTTTTTCAATTGCAGAAATCGCAAGCGTGACCTGATCCCCCGGTGGGTTTATCGTCGTAGTTGCTCGCTTTCGCGAATTAAGCGACTCTTTCAATAAATCCGCAGTGGGTGTAGTTTCTTGGCGTGTGGGGCTCGCAGCAGTTTTTTTATGGTGTAGGAGAGCACGAGCAGTCGAAGCCATTTCTTTTGACTACCGACCCCCATAGACATCCGCATAGATGCTATGTTGCGCTTCCCTCCTTTCTCTTCCCACCTCAATAGCCCACCGGCTATTTACACCGCACGAAACACGACTGCACAGTGGTCACTTTACGCCGGTCTTGTGTAAGCGAGAGGTATCTCCCCGGTCCAATTCGGCTGAATGCAAGCATGCAGTGTGGCACTACCTCTTACAATACTCTGTTTAATTTCATTCTTCTAGGCTTCTTAATTTCAGTATGTCTGATAACTGTAAAGGCATCCAAACCTATGAGTTCCACAAAAAATGTTATAAAATGTTGTAACATTTTTTGTGCAACTCATCTGCCAGAAAAATATACTTCGCAACCTGGTAACACTTCTTCTATTTATCCAGGCGCTTTATTTTTTTCAGGCCACTGCGCAACATCCACATCCACAGGTGCAATGTCATATTTCATGCTTAGTCCTTTTTGCACCACCCGTTATGGAATTTGTTACCAAACTCCTATGAAGGGGCTGATTTTAATTAAATGTTATGTCTATATTCGATAAGTTTTACGACATAAAGTATATTACAACATTTCATCCCGATAATTTCACGAGTTTGAAACCTAAGGTCAAACTGCATCGCGGCTAGTAATGTCTAAAGATCGCGTGACACGTTGTGTTTGTGGCGTAACATTGGATTGCTGAGCTTGCAAATTGCCACAGGCTCCGGCCGGAAGGGTTTCCTCAGTCGCAGGAGGACACCAAATTTCTAAAATTTATTGGGTTAGCCTCTTCATGCAGGGAGAGGGCTCGCCCGAAAAATTAGCTACAGGCAATTTGAAAATTAGACATTAGCATAGATAAGTGATTTAATTAGTGAATTTGAACTTCCAAGGTAGTTGGTGTTAGTACTTTCTCTTGTATGTGTGTAATGTATATCGCAAAGCAATTTTGACCATATTATATGTTAGGCAATTTTATGTCTATCCATGGAAACGACATTTTATTGTTAAAGCAATGTGTGATCAAGCCCGCTTGATATTATGTACCTATAATAACATACATTTAAATTTTCGTATCGTCTTATTTTTTATCGGACTCCAAAATGGCGGAGGTCAATCCATATTCTTACAAACGTTTAAACGATAATCACGTGGAATGCGTGTTATGCGAAACAAAAATCGATTGTTGTGTTTAAAAATAGTTTTTACGATACTTTCTCACAGGAAGTATTTATACGTGTGACGTAAATTAGACGCGTTAGAATCCATCGGACAACATTCTAATACGATTACGTAAAATGGTGAGCACGTGAGTTTTATACTATGTATAGTAATGTTTTGTTTACAAACAACCGCTACACAATCATTGACACCGATCTCTGGGTACTGGATACTTGTTGCATTAAGCGCACATGTAAGCTGGATTACGTCAGTTACAAAATTACGTGATAACATGGATTTAAGAAATGCAACGAGAGCTTAACTTATCCATCTTGTAGGTTAGGTTTAGTGACGTTTATCGTATCGTAGATTAAAAATGTGAAACTGTTGCAATAATAAAAACATACTATATTTGACATGTTTTCGTATAATGTCAAACAAATCTTACTCGATCGATTTTTGTCACGTTAGTTATGGGAAATCTGTATATAAAATAATATAGTAATGGTCTCATTTTGAAGAGCTCCAGCGGTAAATGTATAGAAAATTATGATGAGAAAATAAAACTAAAAAATAATGTGAAAAAATAAGAGAGAAGTAACATAAATTGTTCTCGACAAACAATTGTCAACTGAATTTTAATGTATTGTGTTCTAAGCTCAGATGAAGTATACTTCATCTAAGGTTCTAAGAAGGTTCTAAGATTGTGTTTGACAATTTTTTTGTCAAAATTTCATTTAGTAGGGTTTCATAGGTCTGTAATTAAATATACGTGAAATTATCGCTGGTGTCGTACTAGTGAACGTGTAGTGAACGAAGAAAGAATGCAAATTTTAATAGGACAAACATCTAGGGCATATCAGTAAGTCGTATCATTAAGTATTTTTTTATTTATTTATATTGTATTTATTTATTATTAATTAGTACTAAATATAATTAGTTATTAATTAAAAGATGTGTGTCAAATAAATCTTTACTCTGTAGTGTTGCGTTTTAAAATTCCTATCAACTGAAACTAAAAGGTCTTCTATACAACAGAAACTAAAAAAAAAATTGAAACTTAACTGTCAAATAAACTACAAATTGGGGTTCCGTTCGATGTCCGGTTAGAAGTACAAAATTCGAAAAAAAAACTAAGATTATATGAAATATCGAATAGCCATTTGACACATTTATAGTACCTACCTATCCAGTGCAGCCTGACCTCAGTCTTAATTTTCAATAAAGCAGTAAGCTTCAAGAGTACTTTATCATCATCATCATCAACAACAGCCTACAGCGATCTACTTTTGAACCTAGGCCTCTCCCGTAGTACGCCACTGACATCGATCTTCCGCTAACCTTTCCCACTTCCTGCCCACAGCTTTGCTTATGTCGTCACTCCATCTAGTCACAGGGCGTCCTACATTACGTTTGCTGGTACGCGGTCTCCACTCTAGAACCAGTCGACCCCAATGTCGGTTCAGAGAAATTACTCAGGAAGTTTTTAAGCTTGAACCAATAGCAGCTACAGTGATGTCGATAAATAAACTAGAGCATGCGGGTTGTGTGCACTATTTGCTTTCACATAGACATACTTGCGTTTCCCTTTTTACCCACACACTTAATCCTCAAGAAAGTACGAGGTAGCGCTACACTGCATGCATGCATGTGGCCGAATTTGGCGCGCACGACTTACAAGAGACCGGCATAAAGTGACAGCTGTGCTGTCGCGTTTCGTGCGGTGTATAAGTAGCCAGTGGCCCCTGGAGGGAGGAGGAGGAAGGAGGACAACTCATCTGTGTAACTTCTATGCGGATGTCTATGGGCGTCGGTAGTGATGAAAATGGCCCACAGAGGAGAAAGTGGGATGCGGCCAACGAGCGTCGATAGTGACCAAATGGCAACGACTCCTAATTTTATTTGCCCCCATGTTTGTACTACAAAACATCTCAGATTTTGTACTTCGGGGATCTGAAAGGATTGCTTCCAGTTCGCACCAGCATGCCTACAACGTAGCAATATTTTCGACAGGTAAATACTTCCTGTATTTACCTGTCAGTTTCTTTAATTAATAACATAACCACGGGTTAGGTAATTAAAATTAATTACAGTAATACGTATGTGGTTTTACGTAACTCGAGTGTGTGTACTCGGGTGCTCTCGTGCACTTTCGAAGTTTCGTATGACACGATCTTGTTTTAATGAGAACTGGTTTAAATTGTTATATCGGTTTTTTGGGTGCGTTCCGTCGATAGTAATAATGTAAGAGTATCTGACATTGTGGCGGAAGTTATTACTGCTTTTCATAGGGTTGCCAGCTCCATGTAATGACGGTCTCACGAGATAGTCTCTTAAGACCCTTATAACTTGGGGCTTTTGTTGCATTGCAGCCGAATTGGGCCGGCAAGACTGAGGAGACTCTCTCGCGTGATAATACCGCGCTGGTAATTCGTTTGAGGGAGAGGAGAGATGGCCATGCACTTTTATTTACCTGGATGAGCAATTGTGTTGGTAATCTTGAGCAGCAGTAGTCACCTATAACTTTTACTTATTTACTATTGAAATCCATTGATTTTTATACAAGGTTGTTAAAATCGAGAGGCATTAAATTAAACCATATATTTAGTGTATCATTTCCAGGCTACACAACAAAAATCAGATCAATCAGAGCAGTAGTTTAGGCACAGGAATTATTCAAAGTTTTTTCTCACTTCGTACACTCTATATCGTCCGCTGTTCTCGAGGCCGGCTGGCTAGGGTCATTTACCGCGTGCGAGGTTACCGATCGCTGTCGCCGTCAGTACAAAGCATGTTTACATTTTTTCGCTATTTAACTTCTTTGAAAAAAGTATTTTCGTATAATTTTCGTAAATTCCTTTTTAATAGTTTCGGATTGACAGTAGACACTTAAAAATTTGAATAAATACATATTAAATTGAAATTCGTATATTGGTAGGTAAATTTCAAGATTTCATTCAAATAAGATAATATATATCAATGACAATTTACAAAGTTCTTTATTATATTTAACATTTATCTATATTGCATCAGATGCCCAAGTCCCGCAAAGTTGTATTACAACTATAAAAATTCAGAATACTGACTTCGTCACAACACCCGCCATATAGGACATAGAGCATAATAAGAACATAAATACGAACACAATTTACGACTCGCATTAAAGTACTTATTGTAACCAATGTACAGTTTAGTGGAATAGAGAATTTATTATAAATTTACTAGTGCCTGTTAGAGTGAGACAATTCGTTTTATTTTGAGCAACTTTCGGACCAGCAGTAGCTGCTCAGCTGATGGGTTTTTGAACAGATAAAATACAGATTAACAGCGGAGATTGTAGACGTTTCTAGAAGCTTTTTAAGTAAGGTAGCTTGTGAGTTCAAAGTTTGTAAACTGTTGTCAACCACTTCCTGATATCTGATAGCATTGTTAGCGTATATAACCAATATGCTAACAAAGCTATTTCATACAATTGAAAGCATTGAAAGCAGCTTCCAGGACATACAATATACCAACAGTGGCTTTGTTTAATTTGACATCACAAGCTTTTAAGAGGTAGTGCACCGCTACATTGCAACAAAGTGACGGTAGACTTGCCAGTTAATACTTACTTCAAGATCTGTGAACAACTTATATTATATAGGTAATATAAATAACTAACTATTAAGTACGTCCTACATCCGGGGTTAACAGGTATGGTGCGGAGGTACAACACATAAATGGCAACCCTATCTCACTGATATGTGACCCGTTCAATGACCCGCGACATTTACGAGGAAAGCCTATTGCGCAACGGAAACCTGCAGATCGTTTGTACATAATCTATATATAAGGCCTATGGTAAATGTCGTGTCTGTACATCACGCAACTCTCTGCATGTTCTAAATTGTCAGTGTTTATATAACTAGTGCCCTAGGGCTTTTGAGGCCGGCCTAATCGACGTATTGTTTTTTTATGGTATAAGGGGGCAAACGAGCAGTTGGTGACATTCTCACGAGCACCTACGCTCATAGACATCCGCACAGAGGCTATACAGACGTGTTGTCCCCTATTATCTTCCCACCTCCATGGGCCACCGTCCAAATACACACCGCGCGAAATGCGACAGCACAGCTGTCACTTTACGCCAGTGTCGTGCAAGCTAGAGGTACCTCCCTGGTGTACCTTGCGGTACTGTATGATGATATGTTATTTAATAAAAAGTATCGTATTGTGCATCGCAGTCCAACCACGCTCTCGCGACTGGTGCGGTGTCCATCACACACACCACCACATAACCGGCTGGAGCAATGGTACAGAACTCGGGTAAGGGGGTCGTAGGTTTGAATCACGCCGAGGTCTTGGATGTTTATCTATGTATAATATATGTATTTCTATAATAAAAATCATAAATATATAACATTTCTTTAATTTATAAAACGTATTAATATGAAATATATTTCCGTTGTCTAGTAACATAAGCTGCGGGTGTTGGGGGCTCCGTTTCGACTCATCCCTCCCTACTCTCGGTGACGGGGACCTTACCATTTCAAAAAAAAAAACATAAGTCCTTACGGTACTTACCACGGAGTTGGCCAACGTAGTGTAAAAGTCCACAGATATTATTATAACACCGGCATGCAGTGATAGCTACGCTATCGCTAATTAAATTAATAATGCTAACAAGTGTTAATTTGATATACCTACAGTTAAATCATCAGTAGTTCGGCTGATGCAAGACATACAATTAAATTATATCCGATAACCCTGTTATTATTCACTTTGGACTCTTGCTCAATCAAAAGAGTTTCATTTTAAAGCGATGGATCTCAAACTAGCAGTCGGAGCTTTTTAAGCTAGCAACGCCCATAAACATCCGCACAGAAGTCAAGCAGACACGTTGGCTTTCTTAATTCTTGCCGCAGGAAACATTACAGCATATTCACTATAACACGCTGATAAGCGAGCGAGGGGCTCCCCCGATCGTGCTTGCGTTTTTTTTTAAATTTGACAGCTGCAATTCTACTCTTACAAGCTCTACATGATATTATTAAGAGTAGGGAAACATGTGGAGCATCATAGAACTTTGTTACACCTCATTATTGAGCGAGCGAAGCGAGCCCTCACTATCCCACTGCCAGTACATTTTTGTCGTGCACTTTACGGAAAACTATAAGACCTTTGGGTTTGGGCTTTAGTATAGTAATTTAAATATGTATATATTATGTGTTATTTTATTTTAAAATAAAATAAAAAAAATGTGTTAACTTTAAAAATTATATTGTACTTACTACTAACGCCATCTATAATACAAGATGTGCAACTGTGAGGGTAAACTAAACTAACTTAGTATTCAGAACCTTATAGGAACTTAAAAAATCTCGCGAGCCCGATAAAGGTGCACTTTTTCGCTAGTATTCGCTAGTAATATATTATCTCTCTGCCTACTTCACTGAGGACCCTGTGTAAATATGGATTGTTATTATTGTTATCTTGATGTACTTATAACCATGTTTGATTTGCGTAGATTCAATCTAAAAAAAAAAAAAAGTTTGATTTATAGTATTATTTACAAAAGGTCTGTGATTGCCTTTTTTTTATATAATATTATAATTTTTTTTTTTTTATATAATAACAATAATGTTTATTTTCAAAATAGGCAACTACAGATTCTCCATCTCAAATTCACCAATCATAGCACACCTTAATATGAGGTAGAACGCTATTACATTCAGATAGAGTGAACTTGTATTGATGTAGTAGTCAGTAGTCGATTGTTCCGCAACATAAAGGCCGTCACACACGACGATATACGATAAGATTTTATCTGCGTATAAAATCGTCCTTCGATATATTATGTGTATGTATGATAAAATATATCTGAGTAGCGTAGTGTGTGGTACTCCTTGAGTTCAGTACAGAGTGCGATATGGACAGATATCTGCGCAGATATAGATATATTCTTACCGCATCTGCGTAGTCTGTGACTCCCTTAATGCATCTGTATGCAACCTGCTGTCAACGAGACCGTCTGATGCGAGGCAAATCAAAGCGAGCGATTTCACTTCCTACACGATGTATGCGAGTGAATATTCTCACAATGGCGCTGTCGTCACACATTATTACATTATGATACATCTAGTACAGTAACAGAATCTATTATTTTTATTTTTATTTTGTTTATATATTTATTTATTTGTTTGGAAATCAAGAGCTGACTGAAGAGACCAATAAAAGATTTTCACGAATAGTGATAGTGAGTTGGGCTGCAGCTTTGCCCGCGTGGACTTCAAAAATGGAAGAGATTCTCAATTCTTGGGAATGTTTTATAATGTATGGTGGTATGCAGGTGGTCATATTGCCTAGTCACGGTCCGAGCCGAGGGAACCGTACGAGATAGAGATATGCTATTGCGGACATTTTCGTAGTATTTTTATAGATTTTGAATTCGCTAGTACATTACTCAACTATATCTTTGCTAGTTTACGCGGCGCTCGCGTGGTAAGTTCCCAATTGGCGAGATTTTTGCGACCTCTTCAACATTTTACGCCGTATTCCTGCCAATTTACTCTCCTCTTTGACCAAACGCATCCTTACACTCCGCTCTAAACTCGTGCATAATTTATCCCTGAACTTAGCATTTAGCATTGTATGTACATAAGCTAAAGCTAAATTAATGAGTTTGGTTATTACCAACCAAATCTATTTTAGTTTTTTTTGCTATTGACTTAAAGTGAAAGGCGTCATTTTAACTTCTCGCGAAATTCACAAAGTCCAAGATCCAAAATGAAAAATTAAAGCTTTTTTATTTTCTTGATTACATTAATGGTTTAGTTGTAATCTAAATCGGACGAAGACATAAACTTAAAACTAGCAAAGAATAGAAATTTTCAATGATGTCAAATAATTAGAAACGAAAGCCTTGAAAGTTGAAATCGATCGCCGCGCCAACAGGCCAACCGGTTTCGACAATAAATTGAACGCATCCAGACACCCACGAAGCAACCCACGAAGCAAGCCGGTATGGTTCATTTTATCAATATCGATCCAACAAACCATAGAATGGTTAGTTGGACAATCTGAAATCTGTTAGTTGGAACAAATGAAAAAAAAAACAAATGGAGATCATAGGCATTAGGCATACCTTTTATACAAGAGTTATTAATTTATTGCAACAGACAGCGCCGTATAAGCTCTGGCGGGGCCCGGATATTGGGGACCGTGGAGTTGACAAGGGAGAACTCTTTGATTGATAAAAAATTAGCTTAACCCTGGCGCAGTAAATTTTTATTTAGAACGAATTAATTTAAATTTAATTCAAAACGATTTTAATTTTGTAAGAGATAGTGCCACACATCATGCTTACATGCAGCCGAATTGGGCCGGCACAATCGGGGAGGCACCTTTCGCTTACACAAGACCGGCGTAAATTGATAGCTATGCTATCGCGTTTCGTGCGGTGTGTAAGTAGCCGGTGGCCCATGAAGGTGGGAGGAGAAAGGAGGGCAGCGCATCTGTATAGCCTCTATGCGGATGTTTATGAGCGTCGGTAGTCATGAAAATGACTCCGACTGCTTGTTTGCCCCCCTATACCATAAAAAAAAATTATTAAATCGGCATTCAAATTTAGATCAAAACAAATTATATAATACTCTCAAAAGTAGTTAGGTATACACGTGCAGGGCATTGTGCCGCTTTACCTGCTTAAATAAGTTGCAAAAGCAGAAACAGAAGCAGATGAGAGAAGAAGTAATTTCCGCAGTAATTGCGAAAACTGAAAAAGAACTGTTGCATCACAACATTTCATTTGAACTTTAATTCAGTTCAAACGTCGCTTATCAAGATGAGCTATTAAATTCAATCGTCATAATATTACAGTTTTACTTCCATTGTTACATTTTTCACACGAACGGAACTCGTGTGTAATTTGTGTAGAGGCTGCATCTTGATCTAGTTTTTATAGTTTTCACTTTCTACGATTACCTACGTTACTTAGCTTTTAATGTTCGTGATGGGCCATGATAAAGCTATGGTAAGTGACAGCTGTGCTGTCGAGTTTCGTGCGGTGTGTAAGTAGCTGGTGGCACATGAAGAGATGAGGGAAAAGGAGGATAAAGCATCTGTATAGCGTCTATGCGGATGTATATGGGCGTCTGTTGTCATGAAAACGGCATAATATATAAATAATAATAATATAATAATACGAGTAAAATGATACAGCAATAGATCTTAATGTAAAACACAAATCACTAGGCGTTTGTCATTTGCGAAAATTTAAATTAATTCACCGTGGCTTGGACCACCTTGGTGAAGCCAAGAAAGAGGAATCCCAGGAGGGGACGCTCAGAGCGGCTTAGCCATGGGCCTGCTCTGGATGCGTCCGTGGAGGAGGGGTCGCGGGAGGAGAGGTGTCACGGTGTGTCGTTGCCGTGCACCCTGTCTTTAGCGACCGAACGGGGACGCACCGTCTGATGCGTTGGAGGTGGGGCCGCAGAGGAAGAGGAAATGCGCTGTGTCTTTGCCCTCCTCCTTATCCTCTCCGGTCGTTTAATCGGGGGGACGCTCCGAGTGGGTTTAGACGTGGGCCCGCTCTGGATGTGTCCGAGGAGGGTGCGGGGGTCGGAGTTTTCTGGCCTCTGCTGCCAGGAGGGATCGCGCGAGAAGAGGTGTCTCGCTGTGTTGTTGCCGTGCACCCTGTCTCCCGTGACCGAGCGGGGGCGCACCGTATGATGTGTTGGCTGTCGGGCCGCAAAAGAAGAGGAGATGTTGTGTGTCGTTGCCGCCCTTCCTGTACTCTGCGGCCGTTTTATGGTTGACCCCTGCGTGATTGTCTCGGGGTTGGGCCGTCACCCTGTGAATGGGGGTCTTGGAAGTAAGGCGCGCCTTTGTGTTGGAGGAGAGCTCCATGTTCCACGTGGAGAGGCTGCGGGAGCGGCCAGGCACCGGAGGGTTCGCGGATGACTGCGAAAGCGTGCCCGTGTTCCCGTCGTGATGTGCAAGGAGAAAGCACAGTGGGGCTTAGACGGTATGAGTCCGGCATAGCCTAGCTGCTACCCCGGTCGGCTGTGGGTATCTATGAGGATTACCCACTATAAAAAAAGGTTCTAGCCTCCTCGTAGCAGTGTAGGCTGATGGAGCTTAGTAGTCTTACATCTTAGGCAATGGCAATTGAACTCAGGTAGGCTGTTCTTTGTACTTGTCTGTCTGTATCTTGTAGAAGGCAGCACCAATAAGCAGATGAGACTCTGTTCACAAGGGGTGAAGATGAGAACATCATCCCATCTCACAGATTTTTAATTCGTACCACACAAAACCTTTCAAATACTTTGAAAGGCTCGTTACAATTAACTCCTCGTATTAAACTTAATAACGTATCAGTAAAACGCAAAGAAACCCTCTCATATTTAGGTTTAGTCCTCGAAAATGAATTCACCTTTTAGAACATAATATTACCCAAACTGGAAAAAGAGCTAAAAGAAACTTTTACGACCTTAAAAATTATATACTATGTGACTTATCTAGGAACCGTATGCTACGGATCTCCAGAGTGGGCAGACAGGACTGCTATAGGCGCAGCTCGACGTAAACTATTACAAAGCCAAAGACTGGCCTTCATATTTTTATGTTAAGCTTACCGCACCGTCCGGACACACCGTAATGCTATATAACATTCGTAGTGTTACTGTTGTAGTTTATTATAGCGACCTCGTGGTCGACTTTCGTGGGTTCAAACAATTTTGTCATAAATATTACTGGCAGCAAATAAATATAACTCAATCATAATAATACCCCTGATAACAACAACGTAAGATAAGGCGAAATCCATATCAATTCCTTTATTTATATTTCAGTGGTGCATAGTAGCCGGGCTCACCTGGCTGCTCTCTCTACTTCTTGGCTTATTTAAATCATTGCAATCTTGTACTGTCTCCCGCTTTGATTAGGGAGGGAAATTGAAATTACTTCCTACTCCTCCTACTCTCTGTTTAAATTCGTCGCGGGTCCCAAGAAAGATTTAGCTTTTCCCTCGGGCTCCCTGCGATCATATCAAAGGGTCAAGTGTGGTTGCCGCTGTCGATCCTGGCGACACAGGAGTAGCAGCGGTGGGAACGAATGGTGGGCCAAAGCCCGAACAAAAAAAGATTTTTAATTCAGTTTTAGTGTTATTCGACACTATGCTGTGCCGAGAGCCCCAAACATGACCGAGACGGGGACGGCCTGTAAAAGACTTTCTCCGCGTCGGTAAAAAAAACAAAACCTCCAATTGTTTCACCTACAATTGCAAATGTGCAATTGTAGGTGAAACAATTGGCGCTACAGGAGTTATGAGAGATCAGATGAGCTCAGGGTTGCCAAACGTACTATAATATACATATAGTATTGTACTATATTTCAGGTCAGTATGCTATATACCTACTGTTAAAGAAATATATAGCAAACATACTATATTTTCAAGACTGAAATATTTATATTGCAAATAGCGACAAATAGTGTTTATTGTTGCTCATGCCTCAATGGGTTTTTTTTTTAGTTGACAGGTCAAGGCTAGGCCCGCCTACGCATTCTAAACCTAGTATGGGCCTATGAGTACTATATTTGATTGCAGTATACTATATTTTTTAGCTTTTTTGAAAAATATTATATTTCGACGAAGAAATGTTGGCAACCCTATGAGCATTACACGTGTAGACTTCCCCCACTGAGCGTCAAAGGCCACATTTAGTTCTCATAAACAACATAATAATGTTAAACAATACCCCTTTAAAATGTTATAAGCAAACGCCAAAACAAAACAACTCCAGCTATTTAATTTCGCTACAACACAGATACTTAGCACAATACAACGAAAACATATTTTAGCGAGTCTCAAAGTGAAACTAACGTTTATTAGTTCACGTTGTATTCAGACATAAAAGCTTGTTCCGAGCTCATTCTAAAATTTGATCTGACTCGAGCATTTATTTTGCAAACGTCAAAGCGATTGTTCAAAGTACACCCTAACTATTTTTATTACGTTCTCCGTGAATCCATTTTATCAAAGCTTAAACAGTGCTTATATTACTTATGAACTAAGTTAGAAGGGTATGCTATCAAAGTGTTTCTGAGAGAGCTATGATGCTTTGTTACTGTACATCTCGCTCACGTGATTGCGTCGTAAAGTTACAGCTACGCTGTCGAGTTTTGTCCGGTTTGTGAGTTTCAGGATCCATTGGAAGGGAAAAGAAAGGAGGGACAAAGTAGGTTTGCCATCCGTCCTGCTGTACGCGGGACGTCCTGCTTTTGAGGCCCTTTATCAATACGTTCCGCTCAGGGTGTTTGCCGGACGCTAAACGTCGTTTGAATTAGCTACAAACCCAGCATGTATCCACAAGCCACATACATCGACTGTGCTCATCCACTGAATGCCGTCTACCGCCGAATGGCTGTCCACGCAAATGTCAAGAACAATGGATATTTAAAAAGTAATTTATTACTTTCTTAATATCGTGTTATTATGATAGTCATAATAAAACTTTATTAAGAAAACGTCCATGGTGGACGGCTATATATATGATAGGCTGATTCAATCAATCAATAAATGTTAGTCAGTAATCAGATTTGCAAAGATAGTTTTTTATTGTATTCGAAACAAAATTAGTTGGGTCTCGCTTTTTAACACGCTTTTATTAGCTCGGGTTGTATGTATGTATCTTTCTGGATCTTTGAGCTTAATTTTCACCGGTTTCCAGAAGTCTGATTAATTTGAAACTTTGCATACGTATCAAGGATCGATGACAATGCAATAATTTCATAACAGTTTCCCATTATCCTTATTAGGATCGCCAGGATTGATTTCAGGATTGATGAAGCGTGTTTTTTTAGTTTTTAAACTATTATTTTTATTTAACCTTCGTCCCGCATTTAAAATCCTCATGTCCCGCAAATTCGTACGTTGAAGATGGCAAGCCTAGTCATTAGGAGTCAAGGATTAATAACTATGTGGAATGTATGTGAAGTGCGTAAAGTCCTTTTGACGATTGTCGTCAAAGGGACTCTTTACAAAAGTAAAAAACAGTTTTACGAAAGGTTGGTTTATCTGTTGTGACTCCGTGCATTTTTTAATATGATTTTTCAATTCCCATACGGATATTTCTTATTTAAATTAATTTGATCTTGTCAGAAAAAATATCTTGTTGAAATCTACTTGATGGGCAACGTCTTTTATAAAGAATACCACACGTTGGAAATAGCAGCTCCCGGGCTGCAGCTGTTATGAAATTAATAGTGAAATGAAAATGTTATTGTCACATAATCTAACTATTCTAATAATATAAAGCTGAAGAATGTGTGTTTGTTTGAACGCGCTAATCTCTGGAACTACTGGCCCAATTTGTAAAATTCTTTCTGTATTAGTTAGTACTCTTAGCGAAATAGCCCACTTCGCTTATCGCCATACTACTTTTAACCGACTGTGGTAAAAAAAACGGATTAGTGTAAACGAAGTTGCGGGCGTCCGCTAGTGTACGATAATTGCAAGTAGTCAAGTCAGTCCCGCTATTTTGTTTCGCCGGTTCTTCTTAGAACCGGGGTAGGACTGAATAGAGCATAGAGTATTGAATATTAAAAAGAGATTATTAAAATCCTATTTTAAAAAGAAAGATTTAGTATCAGCTTAAAAGAACAACTATAATAACAATAGGTACATCTTGACGCCAGTATCGACCTACTAGGGTATGCAGAAGCTCAAAAATACAATTTAAGGAATCAAACTATACTATACTAGCTGTTACCTGCGGCTTCGCTCGCGTAGTTGAAAAAAAATTGCCTATGGCACTCTCCAATCCTTCAACTATCTCCATACTAAATAGCACAACGATCCTTCGATCCGATTTGATGTGAAATAAGGACAAAGAAACAAACAAACTTTCTCATTTATACTGTGGATGTAGACAGAGTGCGATTGATGATCATTCATCTCTAAATAGATACAATATAGTAACTGCAGCCGTCGACTTTGCTCTATGATATATTGGTGTGTGGGTTCTTGGTTATAAACAGTTTATAGATGTGTACAATAACGTGGGCAGTGTATTATCATGACCAGACATAATCCACCTACATGTGTTTAGTAAGAGGCAGGAATTTTGCCGGCACGACCGAGGAGGTACCTCTCGCTCACTTAGTAGCGTAGTGACGGCTTCGCTGCCGCGTTTCGTGCAGTTTGTGAGCAGCCGGTGGCCCATTTGGATGGGTAAAGGAGGTCAACGCATCTGCATAATTTTCGGATGTTAATGGGCGTATTCACCAATTGGCTCCGATTGCTCGTTTATCTTCCTGTGGTTTAAAAAAATGTAACGGTTATGACGGACTATGTAACCAGTGATTTATTTTACCTGTCCCCCTTTCGTGGAACTTAGGAAACAGTGATGACGTATTCCGGTTATAGGTATTCAGCCAACGCCAATAACCACGTAGCAAAACTGGCAATTCCCATGAGCCCCGCGGTTAACACTACAGTACACGAGCCCTTATTTTACACAGGTACACGCGTGGCCTACTATAGTAGTCCACTTTAAAATATCAATTACATGTTTATGTACAACCGTCTTATTAAAACAACAAATAAAATGGAAAAAGTATTTATTTATCTTAGTTTAAAAATCCTCATATTTGTAATAAGCTATTTAATAAATGTTATATCAGTAAATTAGAAAATATATAAGGGAAAATATAAAAAAGTGCACTTCTGTGTTCAATGTTAGATTTTTTAATTTAAAACTAAACTTAACTATTATTTTCTTTGGTTTCCTAACATTCAAAACACACAGTTGCCTGGTGATCAGGATAGATCCATTTATTATATGCATGAATTTGGTACACCAATAAACGCGCGGACTACCTACGTGGGCCCACGATTTTGACTTCAAATTGCTCCGGTGTGCATATGCACTGAGTTTGCGAGAGGTACTGACGTTGTGACGAATATATCGGACGAGGATTACCAGGAATCACTAGATTATAGAGCGCCAAACTGTAAAGTTATTGCAAAAAGAGTTGCCCTGGTCTTCTATAGTAGTCCGCGCGTGAACTCTAAGTGTTAAAGGGCCCCGCTGTAAAACAAGTCTACGTGCCCTCTGTAGGCCCTGTGACCTAGCAATCTATGTGATCCTGTTACTCAAAATAATAGCAAATTAAACAATAGAATTAGCAGCAGCAGCTTAGTTACTGCATTTAGCAGTGGTGACGTCATCATGGATATCTTATTCATTGAACAAATACTTTTCTTATCATATGGAGGATGGAGGGCAACGCATATGTACAACCTCTGTGTGGATGTCTATGGGCGTCGGTAGTCATGAAGTGTCTCTGACTACTCGTCTGCCCCCTTGTAGTACAAAAAAAAATGTCGGGCACTAATTGATAGCGCCTACGAATAAAAATATCAACATGTTTGTTTATCAACAACAATATTTTATAACATATGGGGACAAACGAGAAATCAAAGAGAACCTATTACAAGGACGCCCATTAATATCCGCATGGTTAATATGCTAATGCCCTACCCGTGTTCATAATATCAATGATCCAAACCCGTGTGGTTTGTGAGTCGACTTTTTTTTCAAAAGATTGACTGCTCTTTTTCTATAGACTTCAAAAATCATTTATGCTTAAACCAGGTAACGGAATACCAAGCAATCCCCGCGGGTGCCGACAACACCTGCTTTAGTGAAGTGCCACAGATCTGTAATGCAACGGCTCCTCAACGATGATTTTGTCCACCAAGAAGCCGACGCTAGTATGTAACAGAAAGGTGGCCAGAAGATATTCGTTTCTACAGAAGAAAAAGGTCCATTCATCTCCATTCTACATTGGAGAAGAATTGGGCCGGCACGACCGAGAAGGTACCCCTCGCTTACACAATACAGACGTTAAGAGACAGATATGCTTGCAGTGTACGGGTTTTTAGATGTCCATGGAGAACTGAGGAAAAAGGCATCGCATTTGTATAACGCACTATATGCAGATATTTATGGGCGTAAGACGCCGACGGCTTGGCTTGTACAATGGAAAAAAACAGACTAATGGCTAATTCCATAACCCAAGAGGTCACGGTCTTTAATTCACTTTTACCACACGTGTTATACACACCGTTAAAACGCAAATCCGATTGAATCACCACAGCAATTTGCCGTTTTCTACACAACCATATAATTACTGTGTCCAATTCACAAAACTCTCGGCGCTGGCCCGAGTAATACGTATTTATATATCGGAATAGTACTGCGGGTGAAAGGTGACCAGTTGCCTCAAGATCGACGCGTCGTGACGTAACCACGCAATAACTTTGAAAATACAATAAACATCTTCTAACGAATTCATATTGCTATTTTTAAACGACCGGCTGAGCTCGGATAAGCGGAGCGTATTGCGCCAGGGGTCGAATCCCGCCTTTTTCTTCGATGCATCTGTGTATAACACATAGATGCATCCATAACATGTATTTCTATAATAAGAATCTTAAATTTATAAATCATATTACATATTATATTGACGACCTGGCTGGCGCAGTGGTACAGGGCTCGGATAAGTGGAGCATGTTGCGCCAGGGTCGCGGGTTCGAATCCCGCTTTGCTCATGGATGTTTATCTATGTTTTGTATGTATTTCTATAATAAGAATCTTAAATATGTAAAATGCCTTAAATTCATATAAAATATTAAATATATTCCGTTGTCTAGTACCCGTAACAGAAGTCCTTACGGTACTTAGCACAGGGCTGGGCTAACGTGGTGTGTAAAGTCCACAGATATTTATTCATTTATTTATTATTTATTTCCGTTGTCTAGTACCCGTAACACAGGTCTTTACGGCACTTAGCAGGGGGCTAGGCTAACGTAGTGTGATAAGTCCGCAAATATTATATAGGTAGGTAAAGCCACTAGCTTTGGTGTTTCATTTCTTGCGATAGAAGTCAGAGGCAAATTAGGATAATATGGTGAAAGAGGGCAACGTATCTGCAGAACCATTAACTGTGCGGATTTTAATGGGTATTGGTTGTACCAAATGGCTTCGAATGCTCATGTCAGTCACAATGCTATAAAATGAGAAAAATGGTAGGTAATGTAATTTCTATCATATATAGTATCATCATCATCATTATCAGCCGGAGGACGTCCACTGCCGGACACAGGCCTCCCCCACAGAGCACCAGAGGTCACGCTCACGAGCCACGTACATCGTGGTGCAAAATAATTATTGTAAGAGGAAGGACCAAGTTGAATTGCAGCCGCATTTGAGCGGCACGAACGGAGAGATACCTCTCGCTCCAAATAAACGCCATGTAGTGACAGCTGCAGTCGCTCATCTCGTGCAGTTTGTATCTAGTGGCCCCATGGAGCCGAGGACGAATACGCAACATGTCTACTTGCATGTCTGGAATTCATCATTCCAGACACACCCATAGACGCAAATAGACAAAATTCCGAATTATGTCTATAGACGTCAAAGAGCGTCGGTAGCCATCGTGAGGTTCCAACTGTACATTTGCCCTCTTCCTCCTCCTCCTCCTCGAGTCGTTTGTCCTCAATACTGAGGGTCGTGACCTCGACGAATCACTTTCTCCTGGATTATATTTCGCCATCTTGTCCTATCTTCAGCGGTGTGGATGGCGTCCCAGAATGTAGTGTTCAGCGTGGAGCTGATTTGGTCTGACCAACGTATTGGGCATTTGCCTCCTTAAACTATATTATATTAAGCTCTTATTATACCTTATAATATATTCTATTTCAAGTAAAACAGAAGTACAGAAATTATACAAACCAAAGACCTCTTGATGTGTTTGTTGCCCCGGGCTTATTGATAAAGCCTACATCTAAGCTCGCT
This sequence comes from Calycopis cecrops, assembly GCA_001625245.1. Lineage (NCBI taxonomy): Eukaryota > Metazoa > Arthropoda > Insecta > Lepidoptera > Lycaenidae > Calycopis > Calycopis cecrops. Next base: position 441,267 of record LUGF01016873.1, on the reverse strand, counting down.
AGCTTGCCTGAGGAAGTTCTGCAGCTTCTAAAGTTGTACCGGAGGTTGTTAGGTAAGCAAAAACTTCGGTCGGCGATGTTGATAGCTTACTTTGGCCGTACTACCGCTAAATCGATTCAATATTCCGACAACATTTGAGTTACGTAAGCAAGTAGATACTCAGGTGTTCTACCTCAACAGTAAACTATACTAGAAGATCGCCAAATTCACGTTTATTCTACAGATTCTGTAGTAATTTCAAGTCTACGAAATCTTATTTAATTGGTATGGTATTTGACATTTTAATGTGCAATTTTTTAAGACCAAACCTGCAAACAATATTTATTAACTTTTGTATGACGACTCCTTCACTAAATAGAAACAGAAAATGTGTAAAGTATAAAATGAAGTTTGCCTAATGTCAAAAACATATACGTCATATGTTTTTCCAAATACACAACGACACCAATAAGAACATTTTGGCACTTCATTTAATAAATATGAATACATTTGGAACTCTAAAGGGCGTTACAGTCTTCGCAGGTGCGGTAAGATAACTGTATCTGCGCACATATCTGTCCATATCGCTCTCTATACTAAACTCAAGGAGCACATCACACTACGCAGTACATATATATTTTACCGTCAAGCATCTGTCAGCACCGACATATATTGCAGGATGATTTTATATGCCGATAAAATCGTATCATATCTGCTTAGTGTGTGACGCCCTTAATATTTGCCTGTCATGCGTGCACACGACTCTCTTAACACAAACGCTATTGACAACCCACAATACTTATCAGACATTATCTGATCTAGTTCCAATTTTGTCGCAGGACGTCCTACGTAACATTTGTATTCTCTTTGGACTTCGTCCTTGGGGCGGACTTTAGTATACACAATATTACAATTATTTACATGCATATTTCAAATAAAAGTTTTCCTCGTTCAGACGTAGTAGGTACCGACCTCATCAGAAAAAGGAAAACGATCACTAAATTGATCATGAAGAGTAGATAATCGTATTATTTCAATTGCGATGATATTTTGAGATTAAGTAACTTTCAATGGGAATTTCTGTAATATATAGATTTGCATATATACTATTTCATTTTATTTTTTTAGATATACTTCAATTACGCTAGATAAGATTCTAGTATTCTCACAACCACATACAAGAGCACACCGTAAGCACCGAAATAATATACTTCAATCAGTTATATTTACGTCACAACAGAAACAAGCTGATGCAATGATAATGATAATTAAAAATAAACGCACAGCAATTATGAAACAAAGTAAAGCAGTCCTATCATTATTATATTAGTCCTATCATAAGTGATATTAGTCCTATCACTAGTGACATTAGTTATATCACTAGTTATATTAGTCATATCACTAGTGATATTAGTCCTATCACTAGTGATATTAGTAATATTAGTAATATCACTAGTGATATAATATTTACGTTTAAGTATTTTCGCGCAATTGAAAATTATCACTATTCTCCTTTGCATCTTTATTGCTTATATGTGAACATTTTAAATGCAAGAACAAGACATATCAGGTTTAAAATTCGCTGTGCTGCATTAGCGTTTACAGATAAATAAAAAACAATGTACAATAAAACTTGAATTCGCAATTAAAGCCAATAACACCAAAATAGGGACATAATTTTTTATGACGTTCCGCAAACGTTTCATATTTCAATAAGATGTTACAATACTTGTTTTTTTATAATAAACCATGCCGGAATGTTTCATTCAATAAAAAGCCAAAGCATTACACTTGACACTTGGTACGAGGCACTTTCGACTCTTAAAATTTAACGATCAATCATTAATGCTATCCATTTTACAATACGTACGGGCGTACTACGCCCCAAGCGCAATTGTCCAGTCTTACCGCATACCTATTCGTAACAAATCTGTATGAGAATAGATTTACGATTAAAATTACACTCTTCAAACTGGTTGTGGAGCAATGCGCGTCCATTACTCTCACGTTTTATGCTTGTCTATAAATACTGTGACCGGATTTTTACAAGTTGCCATCATCATCATTTATTTTTTTATATTATATCGAGGCAAACCGATACCCATAGTACATCCGTATAGAGGCTATACAGATGCGCTGCCCCTCCCTCCATGGGCCACCGGCTGCTTACACACCGCACGAATACGTAAACACGTAAACATATGATTTACAGTCATTATAAAATTATAAATAATAATCATATAATTAAACACGATGAATGGAATAAAATGAATAATAACTTCTCAACTCTCAAATTTAATGAAGCCTGAATTAGGTGCTGAACGATGGAACCGTATTGGGCTCCATTAGTCCAAGTACCTACATTAGCTGTATTAGTGTCCTCAAGTAAATAGTCAGTACAGAAACATACTGAGCAGAAGACGGCGCATAGAAATAGGTACCTATGCTTAGTTAATACGATCCGTACATTATAGTGCCTGACGATATTGACTCAACTAAAAACTAAGTCTACTATGAGTAAGCGCATTAGTCTAACCAGGCATAAATATGTGCATCGATTTGTCTCAAAGGCCAAAACTCTTTGATGATATTGAATCCACTAGTTTCAACGTTTGTATCAAATAATTAGTCTGGTCATAAATAATGTTACAATTAAAAATAAAAAAATATTACATTTGAATTTGGAATCCGTCATTTTCATACGATTGTTCATTGTGTTTTCTCATTTTGGCGCCAATACAATGTACAATATTTTGCGATAATTTATTGGGATGATAAAGAGAACATAATCGCTATGATTGCATTACACAAAGTAGGTATGGAGCCAAATGCAATATTTAAAACTCTTCATACACTTGTACATAAATACCATAATATGACATGTTATGACATCGTAACTAAGGTAAACATTTATGTAGAATTTTCAATACTTGCAAAAGACACATAGAAACTTCATCAATAATTATGTGTCTTGTATATCAATGTGTCAAATGCATGGTAGTGTGTGTAGAGTTTTATTTATTAACTTAACACTCGTGAGGTACTATTTTGAAACTCGCGTTCGCTCGTTTCAAAAATTCACACTCGTGTTTTAATACCCTTCTTTATATGACAGTTGCATACACTACTTTATCTTCACTAATGCAATTAATCAATTAATCAAACATTGCGAAACATTAAATTCACGCGTATTGCCCCATTCGTTGTTGGACCGACGACTGTTTGACCGACGAGGCGACGACTGCTTGACCGACGATTTAAAATGTAATGTTCTTTGAAGATAAATATTTTTATTAAATACTTTAATTTGATTGCAAAAATTGCGGCACGTAAATATATACTTTTTGTAATTAAATGTTAATAAAATACTAGCTTCAATGTTGAAATATAATGTGAAAAAATCACATGACTTTACTTTTAAATTTCTACTAAACAGTAGATTATTCGTTGTCTGTGGCGTTAATTTTTGCTTTCATTTTTTTGTAGAGCTTTGTCTCTTTCTCGCAAATCCTTTGCAAGCTGTCATTGAACCAATGAGAGCGCAGCTGCAGCGCGCGCAGGGCCAATCAGGAGCGAGCGCGCGCTGTTAGGATTTTGAAATAAGGCTCTCTCACCACTCTCTCTCTCTCTCTCTCTCGCTCTCACACAGTGTTATAATGAGATTTTACGATATCGATTTGGATATTATAACATCATGTCAAATTGCTTAAATTGAGTTTTTTGTTGTCTGAGCTATAACAGTAGTCATTATAAGTCAAGTATTAAAACATAAGTAGAATGTTACAACATTAGTGTAGATAAAGTACTTTATAAAATAATTATTAAAGTATATTAGCGTTCTGCACTTCTCTTACACGTAAATTATAAGTGTGCCAAATTTCATACTTCTCTGTCCTCGCAATTTTCGTAAAAATGTTCCCGAAGTTTTTGTCTCACGTATTAATATATAGATTACGTTATTTCCATTTTCCAAAATTTACCTTTAAAAATATCTCACTTAATGTGTGTTAAAGTTTGAAGGTTCACAATTTATTTTATTATTTACTCTCGATTTACCATATCATTCTGGATCATATCAACTGATTGTCTATATTTTGTATGATTCGTGAAAAACATACAGAGATATGCTTACTTATCATATATTTATGTACCCAGAATGACAAAACATATTCACATAGAGATATCCTACCGTTATCACATTCCCTGATATATATGCTACCGCACTGATAACAGCATATATAAATAACCGTTATTTAATGTTCATTATTGTTTAGGAGCTGACGTCTTTTGATAAAAATAAATTAAAACAGTAAAACATGCCTTGTATGAGAATTCTGACGAATCTTCCAAAGGATAGAATTCCTAAGGATTTCTTGCCAAAGCTCGTTAATCTGCTAGCAGTACTCGTGAGAAAGGAACCCGAAGTAAGTTATTTTTGTGTTTTTATTTTTTTTAAATATCTATCCATAATTTTCGTATAAAATTAGGATTTTTTGTAGAGCATTGCTAACTAATTAAAAAGTTATGGCTAATAATCGTTCTGGTTATATAAAATAACAAATTTCCAGTTACTTTACCAGTCGCAAATAGACCATTACGTAATTTCTCCACGCTTTGTTGATCAATACAGGCGTAACCTAATATTTGTCCATTACAGATCGGGATAAAGTATGTGTACATCATTTATCTTATTCAATTTCTTCAATCATCAGTCATCGAATGCTAAAAAACAGCAAATCCTAACACAGATTACACTATACCCATGTGCTTAAATAAATACATTGGAAATATTTTATTATCTAAAGGAGTGTGATGAGAATTAGGATCATATCACTTACATAACCTGACCTTGGCGAGCTATGTGATAATAACACAAACATATCGCTTATGGTGTACTCTATTGTTTCCAGAGATTCACCTGTTCGGTAGAGAACGGAGTGTCTCTGTATATAGGAGGCAGTATGGATGAACCGGCTATCGTATCAACATTGGAGTCTATTGGACATTTGGGCCCTGATGACAATAAAAGAATAATGAAAGGTTTATCTGAATTCGCCGAAAAGGAGCTGCAGGTCAAGCCTGATAGGTAAAGATCATATGCTCATATTATAATGATAAATTCATATTTTTAGTTTAAGAAATGTATTTATACAGATTGTAATTAATGAATTCCTATTTTGATGTATTATTTATTCCTTATGAATAAGTTTATTTTTAGTATATATTTATTTTTTTATACTATACTTTTATTATCTTTAGTAAATATTTAAAATTATACTACTTACTAAGTAACGTTATACAGGGAATATCATGATCTCATCATAATTTTGTACAGATATTTTTGAACGAATGGAAACTGCTTTGATATATTTCTTATTGGAGAAGACTTTTATTGATTCAAAATATTTCTTTAAAATCAACTTATTTTAAATAAATAGTTCTCGATTACACAAACGTTCGTATACGTTCACGAATATATTGAATTATAAAATTTAAATGGTGTCGAGAATAGGGCTTTCGTTTCTAAATATTTGAATGTAATGTTCCGATGTAAAGCCGACTTAATCTTTACGATGCGTTAAGTATGATGATAGATGCCTTTAAATTTATGGAAAAAAACAACAATAACAATTGACTAAAAATATTTCTTTTTCAGATTTTTACTATCTTTTTATGATCTAGCAAGCCACAACATTGGGAAAAGTGGAACAACTGCAGATGCCTTATATTAAAAGATCTCAACATTATTGGGGAAAATGGAATAATTACAGATGCCTTATTTTAAAAGATCTTCTCTAAATAATTATTTGATGTTTGTTTATTTATTTAAATAAATAAGTATATTAAAGAGAATATTCGACATAACGTACAAATGACTTTTATATTTCATCACGTCATATTATTTATACATTTGACGGATCATTATTTTCAGGGACCTTACTAAATTTTTTCAAAACTTTGTTTGATCGAATGACTACACCTTCACTATCTATCCAAGTATTTCCTATTCCGGTCCAAATTTTTACACTTTTTGTGGCTATGTTTTCATTTAATGATCGATCTTCTTCCCAAGAAACCGAATCAGATTTTATATACTTCCAACTCACTTCTATTTCATTATTAATTTTCTTAAAATCATCATCATCTTCCTCGCCATAGTTATATTCACCGGCTTTATCATCATTATTAGTTCTTTCTTTTATGGCTAATGTATTGATTTCGATAGCTTCTTGGTTATCTAGGTCATCATTATCTTCATCAGATTCTGATGTTACATCCGATATAATATCTTCATTACTTGAAATAATTGTCTCACTACCTGACGTAGTGGCTATTTTGGACTTCCATATATTAAGATTCTTCAATACCATTTTGTACATTGGTTTTGTTTTTGGTATCATTTTGCATAACATATTGTAACATGGTATACATATTTGACTTAAAAACCCAACCTTAAAAGAACACTCATATGTAATTTTTTATTTTTTTATTTATAAGTAAAAAAATAAAATATATAAAAATTACCTGGCTCGCCGGTTGTTCCTCGGGCTTACATCTATCCATCATTGGTATAGGAGTTTTACCAGCAGCTCTTTCCTTATCGCCTTGATCATAAAATTCTTCAAAAATGACTTTTACAGTTTTTATTTGAATTTCCCAAGGTTTAGCGGCAGCCGACAAATCTGCCGATGTCATGGAGATAGCCATAGCTAAGTCTCTGCGTTTAAAATTGACCACAAAGTAATAAACAAGAACTGAGTAAATTGAACAAAATCTAAGCATACCTACCTAGCATGAATTTTTGACAATTATGTCAATGGTAATAACTCTTTTTTGCGTAGAACACATTTCATTGTTTATTTATCAATAATAAGTGCAAAACACAAATATACATTTGAGACTACGATTCATAATGAAAGTATCAGGTATTTTATAAATCTATGTCACTAATGTAACATCATCATGAACATAATAATCTTGTAATAAACTCTAACCCCCTTATTAATAAACATAGAATAACTCTATCCAAGGAATAACCTTGTAATAAACTGACATCTGTCAAATTCCATAATAAAAAAACACAAAAAAGTATGGAATTTGACAGATGTCAGTTTATTACCAGGTTATTACTTGGATATAGTTATTCCATGTTTATTAATAAGGGGGTTAGATCACTGCTACTAGCGTGCAAATTACGTTGGACAATTTACTATTTTGCAAAAAAAAAACAGTATTAGTATAGTTCGTATAAACTTGATTCTTAAATTTCGTTATATGAACATAACTAATTGAAATGAATGGCTAATTGTCGAAATCACATGCACGAGTACCTCGTGAGCTACGTCCTAACAGTACTTACGAGACACTACAATGCAGTTGACTCATGTACTGGCTCGCACTGTCTATATAGACGGTATTTTGTACGGAGGTAGCCTCGTCAATAGCCAATTAAATCCAATAACCTACCAAACAGAGGCTATTTGACTTCCGTACGTAGTATAACGATACTGCGCATAATATATTACTTTAATATTTAAAATTCTGGCGTATATATTTATAATACACTAGCTGTACCCTAAGCACGTTGCTAGGCCACCTATCGCTATCTCAGTATGAACTCTTACGGCAATATATGAAATTCATTGGAATGACAGTGGCGCCATCCGCCGAAAATTGGTCGTACCAACTCAGAAACCTTCGTAGGCAAAAATCATCATGATTATATATACATATGTATGTTTACTGTTCTATAAAGAACATACAGACAAACATTATTTTTATATACTTAGGTATATAGC
>LUGF01016873.1:414295-425797 GCA_001625245.1 Calycopis cecrops | reverse complement strand
CAGGCCGCCATTCCCGCTGCACAACCAGCCTGCCGCCCAGCATGCCGCCAGCCGCCGCCAGCAGCGACCACCGCAGCAAGCGGCAGCCACCAAGACAGCGAAGCCGCCCCCACGCGTCCCCCACGCCGCGCCCCACGCCCTTCTCACGCAGGCCACGGATTGTGGTCCCAGGCCGCCCGCATCCTCTGCGATGGTATATCTGCTGTTAGTAGCGGTTGCCCGCTACTTACCGCGCTATCACGCGCACTTCTAAACATCCTCCTCTTCTTACAGGAGCTAATCACCTCCCCGCTGTTACTCGGCGCCTCCAATTGGGCTCCCTTTTAGCCCACAACGCCGGGATATCGCCCTTGTCACTACACTACTATAATAGTAGTGTCCGTGTACATTGGCGATCCTGCCGTTTGTTCCCCCAGACGTGCGAGTTTATATAATCAAACTCGCTCTGTCACCATCTTTCATATTACTGCTATGCAGCTACCCCCCTCTATTTTTAAATGATACCATTCTTCCAGTCGCCCGGTCGTGAAGCAGTCTAACCCTAGCGTGAGAGCATATCGCACCTAGGTCGCTGGTCGCCATCTGCTAGGCCTTCACCGGGTCAACCGGTGATCTCACCCGGTAGGGGCTGACCCCCCCCACCCACCAAGGACCGCCCCGTATTAACAGGATGCGGAAGGTCCCACTCGCGAGGAGCTTAAAGCTCCGATCGAGTTTCCCCAGGCCCCCTGTGGGGCCTGAGAGACTGCTAATACACTTATGTAAAAATAGGTAAATAAGGTAAAACTATGTAATGATAATTGTCTTATGTAATGTCATGTTATACTTATGTTTTTATGTATAAATAAAGTTTGAGGGGTGGCGAAAGTTGGAAAGGGCAGAGAATAAATGGTAGGGATAGAATTTTCGAATAAAAGATGGGCCCTCAGCCCATACTGGCACTCTCTACTCCTCCGGGCTACCTGAAGAAACTTAAGAAGCAAGAAGCAAGAAGGAAAAAGTCAAGACTACCCTGAAGTTCTCTCCCCCAGTTCCGCCCTCTATCGCCCCTCAGTGTTACTGTTTTCAAGAACCGTGTTTTATTTAGTACGTGCACACCTACACCTATTGAAACGTCATCTACAGACCACTGTGCCACGTACGGCCAAAGGTGTGCCGTACATTTTTTTGTTGTATTTTTACACAATGGGACGAAACAAGCTCGATAGCTTTCGAGATTCGACATTTCTAGTAAATTAACCAATAGAATAACAATAATAACTAGATTTGATCAATTACAAATGTAAACAATGTATCAGTTGTATGTAATAATGAATAGGAATTGACATTGTGACGTCACATACGCTCGAGTATCGTTCGAGAATTGTCGGCGTGTTTTCGGTACTGAATTAAAAAATATATTTTTAATTAAAAATAACTTTTTAATTATAACGAATATAAAAAAAATAAAAATAGTTTTGTTATATAACTAATATATGGTCTTTCCATTAACGGCGAAAAAAAAAATAGTTCAATAACCCAATTATTCGGCCTCAAGAAATGAGCACCGTCATGCAATGAGTATAAAAATTCTTTTAAAGTTCCAAAAGTCACTCCCAAAACACACTTACCGAAATTTCATTTCCAAAGGCTTCTAGCAACGATCGTGGAATGTCAGGAAAATACATAGAGTTATTTCGGGACACTCGCAAGCATGTTGTACTCTCAGCTACCTCAAGCACTAATGATATATCTTCTGGGTTCGCTTTAACCATTCTAGAAGGCATTTTCAAGTCCTGTGAACATTTAATTAATTTATCATTTTTAATTTAAATTGACAGATGGGGCAGTAATAGTGTGGAGGCTGCGTTTAGGAAGATGAACCAATATCCAATATAATATCATGGTGAATGGTCGACCATTCACCAGGAGAAACGACAATCAGTGATCGTCTATGTCCAACAGTGAACTGTTAAAAGCAGATGATGATGAATTGCAACCAACACCTGTACGGTGTTATTGTAACTAAAATCGTTTTAAGCTGGTGAAGGTACTTAATGTTGTTGGATTCCTGACATCGTGCATCACTTTGCGCTTGTCAGTGTTAATCCAGTAAACTTATTAAGTGGTTTTAATGCTTTTCCTATATTGGCTAAATCAAAGTGGTCGAATATTTATGTAAAATTATAAAATATTTGTCCTTAATAATTATATCAGAGACGTTAATTTAGGAAAAAAGATTAATTGGAAGATATACAAACAGAAGGGAATGGTATTTAGTAGGATATTTTGTGCTCTATTTGGTAAAATAAATACATATTTTGTACCTTTTTCAATCGCCGCTTATACTGTATGGCGTTTCTTAACTTAACATTATCTTGGAAAAAAAAATAACCCGAAAAAGTGCTTGAAATTCACTTCAATGTATGTGTCGCTTGCCTTACAAAGACACTCTTTCATTAAAACACAGTTCAAGTAGGCTAGGAATATAATCTATATAAGTATGTAATATATAGATACTTATACGCTCTAAAAATATTAATCTCTTTCCAACGCAATCGGATATCAAATAATAGATATATACCTAATGTGTTTTAAAAAAATAAAACTATATAATAAAGTTGTATTCAATTTAAATCATAGTAGGCAGTAGCGTCATGTGCTAAAGTACAATTTATAACAATGTTCCATTATAACAAATAACGTAATCAGATAAAAGCCGTATCTTGACAACTTCGAGTGCATATATCTATGTTAAAGTGTTTGTTAAAGTGAACACTTACCTGTGCCGTTTCCGTGACGAAGTATTGAACGAAGTTCGGATGGTCCGGAAATATTTTATACACACGATATGCGTCGCATCCGATTGTGGAACATATAGAGCCAGCGAGATACCACGCTGTAGATAGTTCGTTTGCATTCTCTCCGATGTTTTGTATCAGCTCCTGGCATTTCAAATTAGCAATATATAGTTAGAATGAAAATTTTTATGTTTCGTATTTTTTATATATGTTATTACCATAGACTTAATAAATACTTTTTATTAAGTCTATGGTTATTACATACACACAACATATTTTATACGCTTGACAACATTACACGCAATCGGATAACAACTTGTCCAGGACTTGATACGAACGCTTAGACTTATCTAATTATCCTATATTTATTCAAAAGTAGTATTTAATTATTTATTTAAACTATTAACTGTTTACCAATTAACAATAAATATTAAATACTAGATGTACCGTGCGCGCGTTGCTACGCCACCAATAGATACGTCAGTCAGCATGGATTATCACAACAATGTATAAAACTCATTGGAATGGCAGTGGCACATTCAGAACAACTTTTTTAAAGATCATCACACACACACAAATGCATTGCGCATTACGATTCTAGAAATGACATACAGACAAATATTTATTTAATAAATATAGATAATAGATTCGTGTCAGTAACACAATGGAAATACACAATATACGAAATTTCAACCCAATCGGTCAAGGCGTTTAGTAGTTAGACATACCGACAGCAGCACCACCTACCGAATTTTAAGCACCCAGGAAACCATCTAAAGCCGTTTAGAAGTTTACCCGTTTTCTCATGGAAATTAAGCATTTTTCCTTGGTAAAACATAGCCTATGTTCTGTGATAATGTAGCATTAAAATGTTGAAAGAATTTTTGAAATCGGTCCAGTACTTTCGGAGCCTATTCGTTACATACAAACACGCACACACAAACAAATATTTCCTCTTTATAATATTAGTATAGATAATATCTATAATCTTACTACTTACCATCAATTCATATTTTTTGAGATCTGTTGACTTTGTTTCTCTTGTAATATGTCCCATTTTAATAGTCTCCTGTAATAATAGCTACTTTAACTTGTAAATAATAAATTAAAAATTCGATTTTTATGAACTGTATTTAGTCTGTCCGTAGGTCTTCAAATAGGACGCAAAGGAAATTCAATGTCTATATTATAACCAAAGGCTTTATACTATTTATAGTTTGAACGACGAAACAATGCAACGAACAACGAAAATGAAAACGGCATGCGTTGGCGACGTGAGCCCTCGCCTTCGGTCTTGTAAAATATTTCAAAGAGGACTGTAAGGCGTCTTATAGAGTGAGGCCATTGTCTACTATATTCTATATTACTTTCTAAGATCGCTTTTATTATATTGAGGAAACTCCTTGTAGGATTCAGAATGTCATTCTTATACGAAGGAGACAGTTTTTACTCAAAAATGTTATGAATAAGTAAGAGTAACTCATTATATAATAATCCTTCTCACTTTTTACATTTTTCTATCAAGTTAGGGACACCTAGTATAGTTTAAGTAAGGTTTAGTGTATGTTTAGTTCACATAGTTTTCTAGAAATGTGTAAATATAAATAAAAACATTACAATAGTATTTTTAAAGTTCTAAAAACAATGCTTACAGGTTCTCGCGCCATTTTCCTGACCAACCATTTTTGTAATTCATTTGCAGGTATATTTTTCACCACATAAGACTCCAGGAAGTCCTTGTTTTGATCAAGAAACCTTGTCACCGCATTTTCATCTCCAATTTTGGTTGACTGCTCTGCTAGACATAATTATTAAGTAATTAATTAGACTACTCTCAAAATATAAAGGTTTTACATGTTACAAGCATTCCCTTCACTTCAAAAAAAAATTAAAAATAACCTCTAGCTTTCCGTGAGACTTATGAATTCAAGTTTATTGTATTTTTATTTTTTTTTCTTTTTTTAATTTACTTGTATTTTCATGTTTATTAATATTAAAAGCATTGAAATTATCTTCAATGCGCATTAAACCCCAATTATTTTTTAATATTACTGTAATAAACATGCCAGTTTTTAATGAGAGCCACACAAATAATTGCTTCATTATCGTTATCATTAACGCTAATTAAGGACCGTGGAACCGATTATTATCATTAAATCGGATTCAAAAAGCTTTCTTTGATTTTGATATAAGTATAATTTCTACGTTAATTCATATTTTAATTATTAATCAGACATCAAGGGACATTCTTGGAAAGAAAGGTGGAGTGCTATTAATAAAATAGTACTCTTTTTAAATCCATTAAATATTATATTATTGCTTTGATCTTATATTAATAAGCGTGCTTCTGTTAAATTACTAAATGGTGCATTAGACTTTGTTGTATGAATACCTAGTCTCTTATGTTTTTTATCATATTTTCCTACATACAACTCTGACACATATATTTCATTCCTGGAACATTCCTTGTGGTAACGAGACCAACATTTTGTTTTAGTCAATGGCGATTTCGTTAAGCGTGGCAAGCATCCTGTATTCCCTAAAATTAAAAGTGTTTTCAGTTATTAGAAGTGTTCTTACCTATAATTTTCGGTTACATGTTTATGCATTGTTTTTATTGTAATTAAAACTATTAAAATTAATAATTTACGGAATGAAGATTCTATGCAAGATATTTTTTTTTATATAACATATAATAGTATATACAAAAACAAAGAAGTCAATTAAAATAATTATTTTACGTAGTAACAGGATAGAACGTCTTTAGAATTATCATAACAACAACAACAACTCATCTCCAGGCCAGGTCCTTAATGGGGTGAGGAAAAGGAACCAAGTGAAAAAAATAACAACGGAAAAATACATTTCTATATACATTGAATTTACAGACTTTTACTCAGTAAATTACTCGTATTAATCAATAAAATATCATCCAAAACATATCGTAGACGATCCAGGATCTGTCTCTGCTTACTCCAATTGCTGTTGCGGTTTTTTTTATATAGTTTAAGAGGGCTAACGAGCAGTCAGGCAACGAACAAATATTCAGGACTTCAGACGTCCATAGACATCCTCATAGAGGTTATACAGATACGTTGCCCTTACGTCGACCTCTCTGTTGTTATTGCAGATCCAGATTTAAGCCATTACAACCGTGATCATAACAGATATAATCAGTTATCTCTGCCTACGTTGTAAGTGATCTGGCGGAGGCATTTTGTGACGTGACGCACATTAACATCCACAGATTCGTAACTTGTCGTTAACCAAAATTGCCTCTGAAGAAGTACTTTATCTTTTCGCCTAAATCGTCAAAGTGAAATGAATCTCTCCCTTTATTTTATAACACCATCCGTCTGGTTTAAGTAAACCTCAATTATGCCAAAAAATGCGATGAGATCTGAGGTCTGAACCCAATAGATTAGACGAGGCGCAACTCGTACAGATCTTTAAAAGCATTTTGATATCTTATCAATATGCTGATCTTCTATACCGACATAATAAATCTGTGGCTAGGTATATAAAGCGGGTGAGACCAATTATCTTCGGTGTATCGGAACGTCTCACTAATAGCAGATTTCGATAATACGCGTACGAAGACGCGGGCACAGCTAGTTTGAATTAAATACGCCAAGATGTTGCCTTATTCAAAACTTACCCTCTGTTTCGCTAAATATCGGAGGCAAGAGTCTTGGAGACCGGGATCCTTGACGGCCACACTGTTTTGAAACGCACTCACATGGCAACTGAAAGTATAACACAACTAAGTTAAGTAAGCTTAACTAAGTTTTGGATATTTTATACAGGTGAGGTATTTTAAATCGAAGTATTTAATACTTTCATAATTAACTTACTGCTCCAGCCACGCGTTGGTGCTGGTTTTTTTTTAAATAATCGCAATTAAATATCCTACTAATATTATAAATGCGAAAGTTTGTGAGTGTGTTTGTTACTCTTTCACACAAAAACTACTGAACGGATTTTCATGAAACTTTACAGTAATATAGCCTTCATATCAGAATAACATAATAAGTTAAAATTTACAGGGATTTTTTATAATTTGGTTATAATACAACGATAACTGTCAAGTAAGTCGGAAAAAAATCAGCCCCCTGAGAGCAATATGGCGTGCGCTGCCCTAATCGTTGGAGTTACACAAAGATAATTACTGTAGGATTATTTATCTTAAATAGTTCTAAATAAAAGTCCGCGACAGCATATATCTATCTTTTATGTGTAAGTCACTATGACCAAAATAGTGAATCAAACATTCAATTAAATTGGATATTTTTTAACGATTCACATTTTAGAATATTAATCCAACTCTTATGAAAATTGATACATTTGTCACTTTACGTATTGAATGTAGATAAACTTTGTCTTTTACACTTAGTAATTTGGACGAATAGATTAAAAGTTATTATCATGATAAGATTGACTTAAACGGAATATCTAAAGCGCCTAAAATGCGCGGCGACAAATTCGATTCTCAAAGCGATTTATTGTTTCAAACAATACGTATATATTTGATTTAATATATATTTCAGTATAATATTAGATTATGTATAATAATAACAACACCATTTTTGAAGTGTGAAATCCACGCGGGCGAAGCCGCGGGCGGAAGCTAGTAGACTATATATTAAGGTGGACACAATAGGGAATATGCATGTATTTTTTTTATATTTTTAAATGATAATTTACATAATTACATTAATGTAAAAAAAATACCAGCGCTGAACAAACAATATTAAGCTCAAAAAAAATGTTTCAAATTAGTAGGCCGATAACAGCTTTTTAAACGATCGCCATTTTGCCGCGCTGACATGACGTCACGCATCATAACAACCACCAATGGCAATGCTCCAATGCTCTTTGACAATCACATTATTATGATATTTGACGTCACAATTCATGCCGACCAATGGCGTGCGTTTCACCTAATTCAATCTTCCGGCACATTATTTTCTGATTGAAAACAAAATTATACAAAAAAATATTAATACGTACGCACATCTACAGGAAAAAACTTTACATATAAAAAAAATTATCATTATTTGAATCATACGCATATTCCCTATTGTGCAAAGTGTCATCAAAGTGAGTCTAACACTTTTGGAAATTATCCTGAACAAACATCGTGACACTAGATTATTATAGTAGTTGCCCAATTATACACAAGAATTTTTATAAAAATCGATCAAGACGTTTAGAAATTTTACCTCCATATAATATCAAGTAAATCTTATGTAAAAAATTCTTTTATCACCATTGAGTTATATGTAATAACTCAATGTTTATCACAATATTAGTTACCATACTGAGAGTAGGTAGGTCTGAGAATCCGTCAACATCTGTTTTTCATCTACCCGAGTGAAACCGTGGAGCGCAGCTAGTATAACTATAAACTTGACTTAATACGAGTAATTATTCAAAGGCCAACGAATGACCGCAATAACAATTAAATGTCATGTCTAATTTCTAAAGGCTTTTCAGTTGATTACTTATAATAGCTTTATAGAACAGCCGTTGTTTCTTAGTAAATATTGATAGTGGGCTAAAAGCGATGAGTAATTATGGTGCTTGAAACTATTCTTGAAATGTAATATATAAAACAACTAGCTGCGCTCCACCGTTTCACCTGCATATGATTCGATACCGTGGAAATATTGTAATGAAAAATAAATTTTAACCGATTCTCAGACCTATCCGATATGCACACAAAATTTCATGAGAGTCGGTCGAGCCGTATCGGAGGTGTAGGTATGGTAACTAATATTGTAATACTAGAATTTTAAAATAAAATCATAAACATATGTTACATAACTAATTACCTATAACAATAAATCCTTTGCATCCCAAACAAGTCCGTGACTTTGTTTTTGACACAATACAAAGCATTTATTATTATTGTAATAAGAGTAATTACATAGGAAAACAGCAGAGCACGGAGGAACACCATTTAAAGTCATTGGGCTCTAGATAAGTCGCTTGCCTTGTCAACTCTTCTGTAAAATATTGTGAGACAGTGACAAGGTTGTAAGTATCAACTAAGTAGCTATTTTCGCTGTATAAGGCTCAACTCACACCGTGATGGTAGTGACCGACAGCGAAGCGTCGAGTAGTGACAGTATCATATAATTTTAAACTTTTCTTTCATTATTTGTTCTTTATATTATGTGATCTCTGCCTACCCTATTAGGCAACTGGGGTGAAGATTTTGATATGTGTACCTTAATTAGATTATCATAACTGTATAACATAGAAAATCGATTAGGAAACTTGAGAAAGACGACAACTTGGCTGCACCCGCGTGCATATACATTGAAACTGGTAGCCGCTTATGGAACGCTTGTGTGGTAAGGAATATTACAAAGTAATAGATTATATGACAGATACCACACCTTGGGAATAGTTCCTTCCTCCCAGGCCACTTCTGCACAAAAATAAATGTAAATAAAATTTTGTATTGTATATAATATTATAAGAATGTATTAGTGTATATTTTTAAATAAAGCTTTAATTCATAAGGCCCGCTGAGTTTGTTTCGCCGGTTCTTCTCAATGCAGGGCAAGGGTTGAACCGATGGTAGATGTAATTTTTGACGTCAAAAAGCAATTTTTTAATTCTATTTTGAATAAAAACATTTTGATTTTGCTTCTCTGCCGGCTACTTTTAGCTCTGTGTGAGTTGATCCCAAGTTATGCATGACAGCTCTTTACAAACAATTGTAGTGATGTAACTTAGGGAACTTTAATCGATTATTTTAAAATATCGAATCAGTCGTATAAAAAATTAAATCCACAATATCGATTTTAGATTTTCTGAATCCGAAAATTAATTGATTTTTCCGAATTATCGATTGTCAATCGTTTTTATCAGATTTGTTATTAAATACACTTCATTTATTTAGTCAGTCTATTGTTATTCTATCTACGAAACAATCCGTTGGCGGTTTATTTATTATTGTTTACAAAAACAATCGCAAATACGATCTTCGCAGTCAACGCACCTTGCGCTACATACACCAATCACTGCAGGTTATTCGATCTTATTCGACTTTTGTAAATGTAGTTATAAATTTGAAAATATGTACTATATTGTCGAGAATCAACTGAGCTGTTTACATAATCGACGTCACGTCATAACTTGCACCAAAAGGACCTTAATGCTGCCAACTAAAGTTAAGGCCATCTAGTATGGATAGATACGTCCGCTAAAGAATCCGCATATATTAGCCCACGATCAATACCTAGTCATCAATACTTAAAATGTAATTATATTAGTATACGGAAACTAAAACTAAATATTATAATGTTAATAGATAGTATATGCGTCGTAATAAAAACATACATCCTCGAGGAGGAAATGTGGATCAGGGAGCAGGTATCATCCTTCAAATCACGAAATGAGACATAATTTTTGCCCATACGGCAGTGGCGTAACTATACTGCTCGCGCCAGTGGTAAATTCATCGGATGGGCCTCCAAACATAAGGAAGCTTTTTTTTTTTAGTTGGGATTCTCCTCTCCGGGGGCCCGGGGCATTTTGCCGACTTGCCACCCTGTTGTTACGCCACTGCTATACGGTAACCCAATAGGAGCAAGGCGGATTATACATAATATATCAAACATATTCTAACTTTTAATCTAAACATTTTCCTTCACTGTTTTTTTCTTTCTGTAAGAAAACGTTAACTTATTTAAGTGTAAAAGATGGTACTGTCCTTGGTAATTTGTAAAATAAAAAACCTGCCAAGTACGAGTAGGACTCACACACCGGGAGTTCCGTCCCAACGAAAGGTGCGACGATTTTTAACAGGAAATAAAATAACGTTTTTCATAGCGTTTGTATGAACGACAAAGTTGTATTTGCGTTTTGTGAAAATGTATTATTTCTCAAAAATTAATAATGATATCTGGCTCAAACCAATTTTTGTTGATAGCTTTCATTGAGCCTCCTCAAGAGAGGTGAGGAATATATATGCTGTACATATATATATTTTAGATATTCTTACTCTCTTATTTCAAAGTTGGAGGGATGGGACACTCAACAATTGATTTTCAGGAAAAATGGTTTTAGTAACATGTCATTTTTAAAGACTATCATAGACACTCACATATAAGCTGGATGAAAAATTTTTTTTAGATTTAGTTCTATGTATGGAGTGACTAACTGATGAATAACTGACTTCGTGTAGTCGGATTTACTTTATCTCGCCCACGGTGGTAGTGTGTAATGCATTTCCCCGCAAAACCAAAAAAAAATATCGGATTCACTTTAAAACTAGTTCATTCATTTTTAGCAGTAGCCTGAAGAATATAAAGCGTGTTGACCGAAAGAAGAAGTCTTACCAGATTACGAGGTGTATCTTTTTCTTTGGTACATTTTATGTGACACTCATCTGTTTGGACGTCTTCACAGTTATCAGACATGCTGAAATTAAATAGAAATATTTATTTGCTGTGTTGTAATTGGCAAACTTCATGAGGAAGGAAACTATTCAATGACCGGTGTATTATTAATAGGAATGTTACACAATATTTTGAATCGGTTAAGATGATTGCATGCATTTTAGTACGTAAATTTATGTTAAATAATCAGTAGATATTTTAGTAAGAGGTAGTGCCACACTGCATGCTTGCATGCAGTCGAATTGGGCCGGCACGACCGGGGAGGTACCTCTCGCTTACACGAGACCGGCGTAAAGTGACAGCTGTGC
>LUGF01016873.1:402643-414136 GCA_001625245.1 Calycopis cecrops | reverse complement strand
AAAAAAAAAAAAAAAAAAAAAATATTACTGAATATACTTAGAAGAAGATCAGCAAATATAACCAATTTCGCCGATTTGTGCATACACAGAAGTACAAGAATACTAATGGCAAGATATATTGGACGGGATTATTTATCTACCATAGAGTTCGCTTAAAGACGCTTACGTAGGTATGATAATCAAGAGATGAAAGGTTAAAGATTATTATAGATCAAGATAAAAGAGAACGTAATCAAAGGCCAAGTTCAAACTTCATAGCATCTTTTTCTTTACTTGTTACATTCGCTGTGGCTTGTGTATCATGTAGGTGCGCTCATGTCGGCAATTATTATGTACAAATTTAATTATCGTACGATCAAAAGATAATTTGTTAAAATGGCTGCCTCTATATCTTAAAACTGAGTTGAAGTACATAATTAATAATTTTAGTAGGCATTTTCGCTTTCAAATCATTTGATTCGAAAGCCTGGTAACAATTTCTTGAAACATGTTGTTTAAAGTTATTTTTAAATAATTTTAGTGATCATATTATTAGTGACAATATTTATGAAATTATTGTATTTGCATAGACACACTTTTAAATACATTGCAGGAGCTACATCAACTTTCAAATATTTTATTTACATCATAATTCACATCACAACACAAGCGAAATATACAACGACTAAAAATCAACAATATTAGCATAATCTCTTATGAGAAATAAAAATAATTTCTTAATATATTTTATTTTATTTTTTATATATTACATGGGAATATTTAATGTCTTATACACTTACCTTTGTTTTTATAACTACACTAAACACGCCAATTTTTCAACAAATTTTTAATATTCACAATTCTGTTAATTTATTCGTGACATGTCCACTCTGTGCGGTGGCACAAAAACAATAAGTACACGTTCGGTATTATCATTCAATCAATCCGAAACTTATCACGGTCACGCAAGTTAATCTCTAATCTATTTAATTTACCACAGACTTACTACCGAAGTACGCATTAATTTTAACATGTTATGTTACCTACCTTATCTCCTCTTTCATTGGACATCCGCTTGACCTGCCTGTTATAATGTCATTTAAAATTAGAACGCATAATCATTGTTGATAAATAAAACTAATAAATTAACCGAACACCGTCCATTTTTATTATATTTTTATAGTAAATAAATTAATTATAACCACGTTCGTAGCAAGGATAGGATTTTGTAGACTATGTTTAAAAACATTTGTGTTTCATATCAATATGCATTAATTAACCTTGAATGACTAATTAAAATTGAGCATAATAATGACGTTTTGTTATAAGCTATTACAATTATATAGAGATAATGTACATGTCAAATGGACAAGTTATTTGGAAATCTTTTCATTAAAAAAAATGTATTCTTTTCTACGTCGTCGTCACGTCATCAAGATAAAGCTAACACCATAATCTTTCATGAGGCTAGAGAATGAAGCATATTTTTAGTCACAAAGTAAGTAGTATAGGATGCCTGTTTGTAGGTCTCATTACAAGAATGAGTTCTTGAGAGAGAATTCTGTCCATGTCTTGAATGAGCCGTAATTTGTGAGAAGTTGGAATTTACCTATTATCACTTTATAGGCTTTCTATCATTAATATATTGAAATAACTTATGAAAAAGGTGATGCTGATGAATGTAATATAAATCCCATCTTCATCGTCCATTCTTTTTAATTGAGACTTTCCTGTAAAGGCTTATTACCGAATTACGAACAATTTAAAAGTACGAAAAGATTTTCAAATAATTACACTGTATATTGATGGGTCAGTCAATGTGTCAGGAGGAACTAAACGCATCAAAAAATATATACCTTTGCCCGACGTTTCGACTGGGTTACAGTCCCAGTCCCCCAGTCGAAACGTCGGGCAAAGGTATATATTTTGGCCTTTAATTTTTACCGTGTTGAAACCCATAAAGTAATTACAATATGTGTAATAAACACGAAAGTCTCAAACAAGTATTCTCATCAAAAAAGTCTAAGCAACACATACAAATTTCAATTTTACAATATGATTTCGCACTAAACTCTTACTATTTCTTACTAAGTAGGTAATACCTATGTAAACTTTCTTGATCTAGGGGGAATGCAGCCAGTATGTTCTAAAACAATTGAGTATCATTTGTGGTTTTTAAAAAATCCAAAAACGAATTAATTTCTTAGAATTATAGCGTTTTCTTTGCATAATAAAATTTTGTATTCTGTATCAATTTTATGATATGATCAGTGATTTGAAAACAGCTTTGAATAATTTGGATTTTTCGACATTTTTTACGTCACGGAGCGACGTCATTTGACCGCAGATGTAATGCAAGGAGCTGTAGAGGTGTTGCAAGCGGGAAGAAGTCAATCTCAAGTATTTTGGTGTCAACAGAAGCGTTATTTGTTTTCATCAGCGTTACACTAACACGGGAGGTCCTATTGAGCAGCACCAAGGTCGAGGAAGGTGTACAGCCACCCAGCAAGATCGATACATACAACTGACTGCAAGACGCCAGCCGATGTTAACCGCCCAAGAGATAGGTTTAAGGCTACAAAATTCATGTGGTGTTGTTGATAGCTGCCAAACTGTGCGAAATCGACTACATGAGCACGACGGCCAATTGGGTGCCTAGCGATAAGTCACGGGAATCGCGCTCGTCGAAATGAATGGTCTAGGGCATAGGTTCCCAAACTTTTTCGTCTAACGCCCACTTTGATAATCAGTTACTTCGTATCGCCCCCTTATTAGTTATTACACCTTGATATTCAAAGACAAGTATGTCGTTTCTGGCCCCTTACCGCCCCCCTCTAAGCATCTAGTGCCCACAAGGAGGCGTTATCGCCCACTTTGGGAAAGACTGGTCTAGGGAATACATTACACGGCCTCAGGAACAACAGGATAAAAATTTTTTTAGTGATGAGTCTCGATTTGGTTTCAAGCCTGATACTAGAAGGGTAAGAGTGTAACGTCGTACTGGAAATACTGAAAGACTGAGGTGCGTTTTAATGATGTTCATCCATACAGCGGTTCAACAGTGGTATGGACGAATATTATGAAGAACCGACGAACTGAGCTCATTTTTGTAAATGTTAACATGAGGATTTTCTAAGACCTTGTCCTTCCTTTCGTACCAACGCTTGGCTCCGATTTCACATCGATGCATGACAATGCGCCTTGCATACAGCTTTGGACACATGGGAGTACTTGGCAAGGGAAAACATCCGGGTATTGCCTAGGCCTGCCCAATCACCATACCTCACCACCATCGAGCATGCAATGGACATGCTCCAGAGACGTGCTTTAAAGGACTTGGATGGAATGACAACAACCGTCTAATTGTTTGTTAAATAAAAATCGATTTTAAATTTGATATTTTCCACACACGCTGGCATAGGTATTTATTAATTTTTAAACTGTAGCTCAAAAAGAAAGTTTCAAATTTTCTAACGTACAAATGAAGAACTTCCGTAAAACTTTCCTCCCGTATTTCATTTCATTTTAAATTTAAAATTCCGCATTTCATTGTTTTTATTAATTGATTTCCTGTTCAAGCAAGAAAATAAAAACTTAGTATTCGTCTTAGATACTTCTGGGAAGTAGTCCCGGTGGTCTTCTGCTATTTTTACGAATTTTACTATAAAAAGGGTGATATATTAAGATAAAATCTGTTAAATACAAATAACTAATTATTCACAGTACATATTTTATAATCATATACTCAATAAAACGATAAAATAAAATAAACCACGTAAAATAGATAGTTATGAAATAGTTGCACCCGCAATTCGAGTTGACGATCGCGGATGCAACCAATATAATTCCATGCTTACTTCAATTCAAATAATATCATACTTTGAATAACAATTGATTTAGACTTGCCTTTGATTTCTTCTTACTTTTACAAAGTTTGCAAATATAGACGCTTTATTTTTTTGAGTGAACAAACTTTTACATATTTTACGTTTGCTACTTCTACTCAAAATTTCCTAAGAAATAAAAACAATTATTTACATATTTTTGTACACATAAATAGCAAATATATGTCACTATGCGGTAAACAGTAAAATTATAACTTCAAACTGTCGGTAACAACTGATTCACATGAATAACGATTATGAAGTTTTAACCAGATGCTCATATCATAAGTTTACAAGCGCACCAAAAAAAGAAATATTAAATCTTATCCAAAAATTATATATTTTTATTTAAATTTGAAATCTTTTTCTTTCGCTTTCTGCTTTGTATTGATATCGATAAAAGTAACAAATACTGTGATTTAAAAATTGATTTCGAAAATCGTCTGTAGCGAAATCGCCCAATTATGTCTTCACAAGCACTTTAGGAAGTAGTGTCATGCTGCAATAAGGCCGCCACTACCGCGGAGGTACCTCTCACTTACATGATACCACCATAACATTACATCTAGCTTTTCTGGCGACTCGTGAGTAGCCGGTGGCTTTTTGGAGGGAAGGGGAAAGGAGGGCAGCGCATCTGCACAAATCTTTCGAATTTCTATGGGCAATGGTAGTCATGATTGCTTGTTTTTGAAATTTGATAGCAAGCGAAACGCAATCATTTTAAAAATCAAAATTGTTTAGTTCTACTAACACTAACACAAAGATTGTCGATTGGCCGATTAAGTAATTTCTCGGTTAAGGTTTTAAAATGAGTCGCCTGAATTTGAAGATTCTGTGAATTGGGGGAGCTAGAGTAAAGTGGAATCATGTATTTTTGGCTCCCGGAGATGAGCCGATTGAAAAAAATACGATTTTTTTGGTACGAGATGATGCAGTATTAACAAATCGCCTGAAATCGAGTATTCTATGAGTGTGGCAGGCTTAAGGGGGTATCAAAAAAAATCGTATTTCGGGCATCTCATCTCCATCTCCGGCAGCCGAAAATACATGATTCCACTGTACATAAGCCCCTCTTGCTCCTCGAATTCACAGAATCTTCCTATTCAAGTGACTCGTTTTAAGACCTTAACCCAAAAGAACTTTAATGAAACGAAAAAATCTTTAAATTGTTATTTATAAATTTTCAGAAGGATTTGGAAGATTAAGATCTAGACAATCGGAAATAATTCGGACAGGGATTAGATGTAAGCCCAGCAAAACCAAGATGAAATAGATACTAAGTAGGCTCCTACACAGATCTGAGATGCGGCGGCGCGTTGCAAGAACCTGTGGTGAAAATTTCTGAGCTTCTTTCGAGCCCACATACAATATTGCAATGCAATTGTATATGGGCTCGTTTCATTACTATTTATCTTGACAAGTGAGAAGTGAAAAAAGCTAGTCTTATTTATCTAAAAAACTTTAGAAATATATCAAAATAAATAAAACGTTACATACACTAAGCCATAAATAATATACTAAACCATGTTCAAACTTGTGAAATACGAAATCATAGATTGTATGTACATCACGAAATGCGAAATCGTAGACAGAGAAAATTTCCAATGCCTACGTTTGTCTTGTACAATCAGTATAAGCATAGATGATATACTTATAACCAGAGAAGTACATGTATTTAGTTTATCTATGGTAACAATGCAACAATGTCAAATCATTGTCAATCTCATTTTCAGACGTTTAATGTTTTTTCTTAAATCTTAAATTATTAAAACATAGGATATTGTTGTGAAACTTAATTGATTTTTTGATAAAATGATACGTTAATAACAAGTTGTTTTTACTTAAATGAACATTACTTAAATGAACATAGACAATGCCCATCTCAATCAGCTAAAGAAAATGATAAAAATACTTTTTATTTACAATACAAATTAATTTAATTCAAAACTTGTAATTTTGTTCAAAGAGGTCTAGAAAGCTTTGTCAATTATGTACTTTAATAGAGATAGGTATAAAGAAAAAATCTTAGATCATTTTAGTAATAAGAATTAGCTTAATAAGACTTATTAAATAGAATAAGCTATAAAAATATACTTACGGATATTTGCAATTTTAAACAGATTTTTTAAATTTAATTTTTTTAAGTAACGACATTCTGCTTAGAATATGTGTACACTGTGCATCAAAACTATTTGCACAGTTTACACACTTATTTATTAAATAGTATACTTACGGTAAGTATATAATCTTAAATATATGAAATTTCTTAGATTTATAAACATATTAAATTAATTTCGGTTGTCTGTTCCGTGTAACGTAACTCCTTACGGTACTTAGCACGGGACTAGACCAACGTAGTGTGACATGGCCACATATATTATTAAATCATTAATATAAGTTTACTTTCCAATAATATTAGAGTAATATTTTATTCATTTCATCTTAATATTTTTCAAATCTGGCTCTGCTGCTGCTCTTTTATTATATATTATAATAAGTATTTATTTGCAAGATTAATGTAGGTAACTTTCAAAAATAAGAATTATTTTAATAAAAACATTCAGTGACTGTGAGTTACTGCGATTTATGTATTATTTTGGTTCATTTTGCGTGATGCAGCTCTGAACAGAGAAAAATGGAAAAAATGGGGGGAGGCCTTTGCCCATCAATAGGACACATAATGGGCTTTATATAATTGAACATTCTTTACAAGTTTAAGTGAGTATAAGCTAAAGTCACACAATTAACTATATACCTCTGTACCAAAATACAGGTCTATTATCAGTTATTGAGTTTGAAGAAAGAAAGAAGAAGAAAATGCGTAACTTTCCATTAACTTAACTTCGGAACTAATAACTCTACAGACTTGAACTTTTAGATTTTAAGTGTGCGATTGTGACTTTCTAGATCACGAAAATTTTAGCGTTCTTATCAATGATATTTTAATCAATAGATATTATGTTTCGTAAGGTTTCGTCCCTAGTAACCGCTGTTGAGTTCCTTGCAATCCTCACATTGACAAGTCAAAGCACACAAAACGGCATTTTAGCAATATGTTGACGATCAACATACGATACGAAATATACTTTTTCTTATTATAATGATAATTGGTTCTAATAAAATAAATGTATTCTAATCCTATCCAGAGGTTCTCAAATATGGGCCTAAAAATGCGGCAAAATGAGTCTTGAAAAGGATGGTACGGCAATGTTTGTTTCGCTGAACTTAGCGGGAGCACTACCGTTTTTTAATATTTTCATAAGAATTTTTTTTCATTATTAAACAAAAATATTGCTGAAAATATACCTTCAAGGTTACTTACCCTAAAGTTAATACTATAATACCTTTTTAATATAAAAAAGTGTGTGCTTTATACCACACAACTGAAGTAAAACTTAATTATTGATTTATTACACAAATTCATTAGGCAGTTACAATGACATAACATGTCATATGATATATTTTATTTTTAAATACAAAATTTTCACTTAGATCGAGTTTGAATTTTGAATTCGAATGACTACTTCCATTGCCCCGATCTGTGATTTTTGTAACGCTCTCTATCTCTCTAGCTCAGCCCAAGTCAAGCCCGCGTATAGAAATATTGCTTCAAAAACTATACCTTTCTTCATGAAGCTGATATTTCATTAAATATCTGAGACGAGAATTGCAAATTGTCGGTATGTCAAATCATTGGGTTTATGGTGTCCTATATAGATTCTGTATCTTGTGCCATACGTAAATCGTAGACAGGAAAAATATTTTCTCTGTCTACGACCTATAGTGCCACAAACTTAGAAACTTATAAATCTGGCCGCGTCATGGCAGCGCTCTTGTCAAATGAAGTGTTATCATTAAAGTAAAAATACCGATTTTTAGTGTAAAAATAATGTATGAATCAGGGACTAATTAAAATTATGGCATCACATCACTAAAATCATGACAACGATTATTTTGATAGTTATTTAGAAATAAAAGAGTGAAGTATAATATTTTAAAGTTATAAATGATCATGTCAAAAATCATCGAGTTAATTTAAAGAGGTTTTTTTATCACCACATTCATTGTTCTTATTTTTCTACAGATAACTGGTTCTCCGTACAGATATATCATTGCACCTATAACCATATGTTCCTTAGTTTTTCTCTACTTGCTCCAAAATCAATTTCATCACGTATAACTTTGAGTAATTTTGTTGTAGTAGGTACCTACAGTTGGCATTTCTTTCTTCCTTGCGTAGAACTTTTTTTTTCCTTTTACGCCTAAGTCAAAATCGACAATTCTTCTCTCCTTCTTTCTTTCCCTATTTTTCCCGGGAGTCGAAATCTTATTTTTTTGATTAATTTTCGCATAAACCGGTCACCGACACCTGCAAAATTGGATACACATATTTATAAGTATATAGCATGAAGAAGTTAAAAAACAAGTGTCACTATGGAAAACACGCTTGATGATTCATATCTTGTACCTATTCCTAAAATGATTTTGATAAAAGTCTATCCTAAGCTATTCTACTATTGCTAAGTTCCTGAGTTAAAATATACTTAAGGCACTAAAAAATCTACAATTAATTATGAGCTGATTGGTAGTTTCTGGGAAATCTGTGAATGAATAGATATGCACATATATACTCATTAAAATATACCAATGTTTTGCAATCTTGACTTTTTTTGTTTAAAAAATGAAAATAGATTTTGAAGAAGAGGTGCGCTGCATGCATGCTGGTACGATCGGGGAGCTACGTCTCGATTACACCAAACCGGCGTCAAGTGACTGTGCTATCACTCATCAATTTTACAAACGGTATTAATGACACTTGGAGACGTTTCAGGATCAGTATGATTCCTCCAAGCCGGGTCAGACACCTCTGGTATTTATAATAATCTATGGGGTCAGATAAGTTTGTGGCACTGCAAATACTTTTTGTCCGTCAATTTTACTTCTGATATCTATGGTCAATATCATAGATACATAAACATGTCAATATAAATGCATAATAAATGTCACCAAATAGAAATACTTCAAAATACATATAAATTTAAAATTGTTACACAATGAAATAAATATTCTTTCAATTTATTGGCACCATTGCTTGTATTACAATGGTGATGTGAAAATAATTATTATATTACTGAATAATGGTTGGTTACCACCCGGACGATAACCTCACAATAAACCAAAAAATTATTGCCGGTGTTGGGTCTGGTGTTATAACACGCTTCATTATCCAGCCGGTGGATGTTGTGAAGATCAAAACTCAGCTACAGAAGAAACATGGTGCAAAAAACAAAACGCTATATGACATTACAAAGGCCATATACACTGAAGAAGGTATCACTGCTTTTTGGCATGGCCATAATCTTGGTCAGGTATTTTTAATCTTTACTATTTAGAGACGGTATTGAAAAACTATTTCTACTACGCGTAAAAGAATATTAGCCATAAACCAAAAACAATATTCCTAATAATTAATCGTTGATAGCATTACTCATAAATGTTCAAACTATTTTTTGTAAAAACAATTTAGTTTATTATGACGGAAACAACTTTGAGTATCGCATTGGGACACGGTCACAAGACTTAAATAGAGTCGGCTGAATTTAGTCTCTAAAGTGGTTTTTCTTGCCATTTTGGCTGCCGGAGATGCGCTGATTTCTTTGTCTTTAAATACTTTTTTTTAGATTTTTTGACTTGGGGGGGTTTTAAAAGGTTTTTATTAGGGGTTGTTTACTTAAAAAGAATCCAATCTTTGGATAGACTAAGAAAAGGTACTGAAAATAAATTATTTCCATATTTAAATGTAATAAAATGGGAAAAAGAGTTTATTGCTAATTTGTAAAACCTTTTTTTATTCTCTCTCTCTTTTTTCACACCACATTTTATTATCATATTTTGATTTTCGTTTTATCTGAATGTGGCTAAATTGTCCCCGTACCTTCTACGAGTTCGAAGTTTAGTATAAGGGTATCTGCAGTTCGTTATTACTCTCACAACGACCTAATCTTAATTAAACGACCTTTAAATAGTAAAGAAACTATAAAATAAATAATGTCACCTAACTGCGACTCTCCAACTCTCGCCCAAGCAAGGCCAATCCCCTGTTTACACCTTGGCCCGTCATCCCCTCGACGGATCTCCACCTTGTCGTGGGGGCTTAGTAACCGTGGCTTGCGCTACCACGGTGCAGCCAAGAGGGATCCAGGAGGGGACGCTCCGAGTGGGCTTACCCATGACCCGCTCTGATTGCATCCATGGAGGAGGGGTCGTGGGAGGAGAGGTGTGACGGTGTCGGTGCCGTGCACCTTATCTCCCGCGACCGAACGGGGGCGCACCGTCTGATGCGTTGGCGGTGGGGCGGCAGAGGAAGAGGAAGCTTACTAGACTGGCGTAAAATGTTAGCTGTGCTGTCGCATTTCGTGCGGTGTGTAAGTATAGCCGGTAGCCCATGGAGGTAGGAGGAGAAAGGAGGGCAGCACATCTGTACCTATAGCCTCTATGCGTACGTCTATGGACGTCGGTAGTCATTAAAATGGCTCCGACTGCTCGTTTGCCCTATACAAAAAATGCATTGTAATTTTTGTTATAGTACAAGAGGGCAAAAGATGAGTTTGTACATAGCTTACTATTCTTATTTTACTAGGACAATACTATATATTATAAGTAGTACGGTTGGCAACCCTAAGTTGGTCGAGGTTGGCCCAGCGTGTTAACGTAGCATTAAAGGTAACAAAAATCGCTACATGAGTACTCTTATGCGCTGTTTTCAACTACTTTAAGCTACGTCATGTAGAACCTAGAGATCAAAGTGATGCGGCCGCGAGTCACGCAATGTATTTTAAATACAACTGGTGAGCAGCCAGTCGGTAGGGAGTAGGGACGGCTTCAAGTAGTTTGTGTACGATGAGTCGAGTCCCTATTAGCTTTATATGAAGGATTACAAATTTGTATTGAAACTGCAGATATCCCAACAGCGCTCGCGATATCGTAAAGGTCTTTAAAAATTTTCCATATATTCAGGTCAACATTACTTTAAAATATCAATAATACTTATAGTTATTAGCGCCAAGCTCAAACTTTTATATAAAAAGGGCATTAACATCAAACTAAACCTTATCGATACCGTTATACCAATTAAATCATCGATTTGAAGACCAATTAAATCATCGATTTGCACTCTTAAGTCGACTATTGGTAATAAAGAGGGACAGTGAGACCTCATTTCTTAGACCGTTAAAAAGTGTTTCTCTTCGAGAATTTCGCATCTAAGGACGACAGACACACAAGACTTTCAGACGCGGCGACCAGCGACTTAGTCGCTTTTTAGGAGCTGAATGCAGCGATAAACGCGGGGAGCGCACACATCGAGACGCGGCGATTTATGTCCGGTTTCTGAGTAGGTACATTTGGCGGGAGTTTATCTGTCCGTTAACTTTAACGGTTCGTTAACTTCTAAAAATGCGTTTCTGATGGCCAGTTTCTGAGGTTGCCGGTCTCTCTTTAGTTGTCGATAGGTTAAACTCCAGTTAACAGTGGCTGGGTTTCTGAGTACTTATTTAACGGTTCAATAACTATGAAACCAATAGCCGTTTCTTTTGACGTGACAACGTCTTATAATTCGATTGAGCCGGCT